>JAOTRH010481266.1:0-25383 GCA_034768845.1 Heliamphora exappendiculata | reverse complement strand
CGACGCGCGCGGCTGATCACGCGTTTGCGGCCGCTTCGCAGGCGGCTCTGCGAAGACGCGTTTCGCCGAACGGATACAAACCTTTCGCCGCTTGATCATCGGCGATCGTGAGATGCGTCGCATCGACGACGACGTATGCAGTCGGCTCCCTCGCAGCGCGCGCGACGGTCGCTGCGCACATGCTTTCGGTCATCTGATCGACCGTGAAATGCGGGCTCTCGAGAAAGTCGTAGGCGCCTTCTCTGTCTTTATCGCGCGCGTACACGACCGAGACTTTACCCGAAGGTCGCCGCGCGACGCCGGCAGCCATCCCGACCAGCCTGCGCGTTCTTCGAACGTCGCCGAGCTCGCACGCGCCGAACTCATGTCTCGCCCACGCCGTTGCCGATTCGATTCGCATCGCGACTGCAACGAGCGCTTTCGCGAGTTAATTCCGTCAGGTCGCCGCGGATGGAAACAATGGCGAGGCCCTGGCCCATGCCCCCGATCTGTGCTCCGCTACCGCCCGAGAGGAGCCCAAATTAAATGATTACTCGGGAGCAGTTGAACGCTCACGCTGAAGAATTCTACGAGGTGTATCGATTTGTTGAAGCGCTGATGTGGACGTCTCTCGTGATGAGATCAAGACCAGAATGGCGTGTCGCGTTCGAGCTCGCACAGAAGACAGTGCAGGACGCCGACGAGGCTCAACTGACCTTGCCGGACGCTTCGACTCTCGTGTTGCAGCGTGAGCTTCTCAGTCGTATGGCTGCCGCTATGAACCGCTCAGAAGTCGACTGGTTGGAAATAGCCTCGACGACCGAAGCTTTCATAAAGGCCGGTCAACCCAATGGTTCTGGCCTACTTGGGTCAGACCAAACCTTGCTGAACTCGTTGTTTCCGACACGACATTAGCGCTTGTATTTGCCACGAGACTGCTTGCTTCTCGGGGAGCGTGAGGATTCACCAAGTCGAAGGGATCTTTAAGTCGAAGACCCGTTGCGCAGCATCGCGGCGAGTGCGTCCGAGAGCTCGCCGACGAGGTTGCTCATCGTCGCGACGAGCTCGCCGGTGTCGCCGTTCTTCGGTTGTGCGTTGAAGGTGAGGGAGCGCGCGAGCTGCTTTTTCCCGCCTGTCACGCGCTCCACGATGACCTGCGCTTGCAGCGTCACCTTGCCGTCGTCCGACGCGTCGAAGCGGATGATGTCGACCGACACGATGGCGTCGGGCACGGTGGAGATCGCGCCCGCCTCGACGAAGATGTTGCTCTCCGACAGGCGCGTTTGCAGGTCTTGCTGCAGCACGCGGCCGATCATGTCACCGAGCGGCTCGGCCCAGCGGTCGTCCGCGTCCATGCGCAATTTGTAATTCGCCACCTTCGTGACGATGACGGAGCGATCGAGATAGCCCGCGATGCCCGGCTTCCGAAGCTCCACGAGATGCGGTGCGCCCGCGCCTTGCTGACCAGGACGCGCCTGCAGCGCATACATCGTCGGCTCTTTCGACGATCCGCAGCCCGCGAGCGCCAGCGCCAATATCCAGATAACGGCTTTCATTTGTCACCACTCGGCTGGTTGCTGCGTCCGCGGATCAGCGCTTCGGGATGCTTGTCCAGGAACTCCGCGAGGAGGCGGATGCTGCGCATCGTGTCGTTCACCTGCACCATCATGCGCGATGCGTTGCGTTGGAAGTCGGAGTCGGCTCCGTAACCGGTATTGCCCAATGCATGATTGGCATTCTCGATGGCGGAATTGAGCTGATCGGCCATGCCGGGCAGCTTCGCGAGCGCGGGGCTCAAGTTCGTATTCGCGTTCGTCACGAGCGTATGCACTTCCTGCATCGTCTTGTTCAATTCCGCGATCGCATTCTTGAGATCCTGGCTGCCGACGGTGTCCTTGACCGTCACGAGCGTCGCGTCGAGGTTCTTGCCGATGTCGTCGAACGGAATCTGTTCGATCTTGCCGGCAATGCGCCCGAGCGCGACGGTCACGTTGTCGATACCGCCGGACTGACCTTCGAGGACCAGCGACTCGCCCTCCATGTACACGGTGAACTTCTTCGACGACCCGCCGCTGTAGTCGAGGTCGAGCGCCTTCTCGCCCGTGATGAAGCTCGCCGTGTCGAGGACGACCTTCGGCGGGTGGTTCTTGAGCGCGTCGAGGTTCATCGGGATTTGCGAGATGTCGATGTGGTCGGGGATGACGCCCGACCCGATCGCCATGCGTTCCGGCTGCACCTCGAACATGACGCGTGCGAGCCAAGTGCCTGGTTTTTGCGGGTTCGGAACGGTGCGCACGTCCCGCACGAGGCCAACCGGCGCGCCGAGCAGCGCGACCTTCGCGCCGGCTGCGAGTCCCTGCACCGACGAATCGAAGTACGTGATGCAAGGGATTGCCGTCGTGAAACGCGCGTCGTCTGCTGCCGCCTTGCTGTCGTAGAGGAAGTATTGCGCACCATCGGGGCTCGGCGCGCCCGCGCCTGCCGGCGTGGTCTCGAAGGCGATGCCGCCCGAGATGATCGTCTGGAGCGACGTGAGCTCGACGTGCAGGCCCGAAGCACCGACGTTCACGTTGAGACCGCTGATGTTGAAGAAGCGCGTGCGCGGAACGATGAACTTGTCGTACGGCGCGCGCACGAATGCGTGGAGCAGGATCGGATCATCGACGCCCTTGAATTCGTACTTGAGAATCTCTCCCACGACGATCTCGCGGAAATAGATCGGCGACCCGGGCGAGAGGGAGCCGAGCTCCTTCGCGCGCAGCACGACGACCTTGCCGGGCTCGTCGGAACGTACGCCAGGTGGCTCCTCCAAT
The DNA here is from genome assembly GCA_034768845.1 of Heliamphora exappendiculata. Lineage (NCBI taxonomy): Eukaryota > Viridiplantae > Streptophyta > Magnoliopsida > Ericales > Sarraceniaceae > Heliamphora > Heliamphora exappendiculata. The sequence continues at coordinate 22,591 of JAOTRH010481266.1, read as the reverse complement.
CCCGTGAACACCTCCTGCTTCTTGCCGCCAGGGGGTCCGGGGTCGACCGCGATGTACGCGCCCGAGGTGAGCGTCTCGAGGCCCGTCTGGAGACCCGCAATGACGCCGCGACCGAATTGGGGACGAACGACCCAGAAGCGCGCGTGGTCGGTGAGGAGCGCATCCTGATGGCGCTCGATGCGAACCTTCACGGTCACGTGCGAGAAGTCGTCGGCGAGCTTGACGTCCTCGACCGTGCCGAGCTTCACGTTCTTGTGCTTCACCTGCGTCTCGCCGGGGACGAGGCCGTCAGCGGTCTTGAACGTCAGCGTGACGGTGGTTCCACGACGAACCGCCATGTCCCAGACGACGTACGCGACGACGGCGACGACGAGGATCGGGACGAGCCAGATCGGCGTGAAGCGCACGTGCTTCTTCACGCGCGCGTGAGAATGCTGGGCCTCGCGGTATCCGCCGGGGACTTGCGGATCCGTGTTCGGCGATTGCTCCGGTTCGGGCTGGCCGCCTTGGTTACTCATCGAGACGCCTCTTTCTCTCGGGCCGCCGCAGCGTCCCACATCAAACGCGGATCGAATTCTTCTGCCGCGAACATCGTCAGCACGACGACGCCCGCGAAGGCCACGGCTCCCCACTCGGGGACGACCGCGCCGACGATCGCGCCCATGTGGACGAGCGCTACCAACGTGGCGAGCATGAAGATGTCGATCATCGACCACCGTCCGATGGCGTCGATGATTCGAAAGAGCTTCGTGCGGAACTGCAGTTTCCAGCTCGAGCCCGTGTGCGTCGTCACGAGGAGCAGCACGAGACCGAACAGCTTCATCATCGGCACGACCAAGCTCGCCGAGAAGACGAGGATCGCGAAGAAGACGAGATGCACGCCGAGCAGCTCCTCGACGCCGCTGATGATCGTGTTCGTCTCGGGCTTGCCGAAACGCGTGATCGTCATGACGGGGAGAATGTTCGCGGGGATGTAGAGGAACGTGCCCGCGGCGAGGAGCGCCCAACATCGTTGGAGGCCGTTTGGCTTCCGCACGTGCAGCGTCGCTCCGCAGCGCAGACACGGGTCGCCGTTCGAGCCGCGCTCGAGGCGTCCGCAGCCATGACATGCGATGTGCGTATTCGCGCGTTTGGCAAGAATGGCGGGATCGACGAACTTACCGGCCGCGTCCCAGACTTCTTCCTCGTCGAACGTGGCTTGGGCGGCGGTGGAGACGAGCACGCATCCGATGAGCGCCCACATCGCGGGCTCGATCTCGACGCGCGCGAGCTGACCGAGCCGCGTGTAGGCGATGAATGCGCCGAGGACGAACACCTCGACCATCGCCCACGGTGTCACGGATCGCGTGAACCGGTAAACACGACCGAGCCACGGCGGCGTCTCCGCGGAGCGCAATCCGATGAGCGTAGCGCACAGACCCGAGAGCTTGAGGAGAGGCATCAAGACGAGCGTCGCGAACACGAGAAGAGACAGAGGCCAGAACCCACGATCGCGGAGCCACTCGGGGCCCGTCATGATCGTCGAGTGCGCCTCGTGACCAGGCGCATGAATGCCCATGAAGGGCACGACGATCGCGAACAAGAACATGAGCCCTGCGAACGTCGCCATGAGCGTCGGGAACAGCTCGTTGTGGGCGTTCGCACGACGGAGGACGGCGTTGCAACGTGAACAATGGGCTACGGAGCCACCCTCGAGAATCGGGATGGTCTGCAAGAGACCGCAGTCGCGACACTCGCGAACGTGGTCTGGATGCCCAGGCAAAGAGGTGTGCGCCTCGCGCTCCACGACCGCATCATAGGCAAGGGTGGTGCCGTTAGCGCGACCACGAACAGCGACCTTTTTGAGGTGTAGAGGGCCGAAAAAGGGGCAAAACGACACACCCCGTCAAAAGGTGCTCGTGACTGCCACCGCCACGCCGAAAATCGCGACGCCGACAGAGAGGACGAATGCCACCACGTATGCGCGGTGAGCGCCCCGCGCGACGGTCGTTCGGAGACCGTCATCTTCGATGCGCTGCGTACTCCAGTGCGCGATGCATCCGACGACGGCGAACGCGAGCGCGCCCACCGCGAGATGCTCTTTTCGTTCGAAGCACCAACCGAGGGCGGGGGTGTGGACGAAGAGCTGCTGCTTCAGCCGGTTGCGATACTCCGGATAGAGATAGGCACCGAATCCGCCCGCGAGCAGCGTGAGCAAGGTCGCTCCGAGCGTGGAGAGACGCGCACGACGTCCCGGATCGCGCAGGAGGATGGCGGGATGAAGCAAGGCCGCCACCGCGAGCCAGCCGAGATGTCCATGCACGTGCTCGAGGACCCGCAGCACGTTCACGGCAGGAACAATCCTTGGACCGCGCCGAGGAACGCCACGGGACCAATCGCTGCGAGCACCCACCGGAGCGTGCGCGATGGATCGCGCGAGGAGACGAACCAAACGACGAGCGCGGTGAAGCCGCCCGCGTACGCGCCGATACCGACGCGCCAGAACATCGGAATACGCGCGGACGCGATGACGAGCGCAGGGTTCGGCTCGCTCTGCGTGAGCACGACCCATCCGCGGAGCACGGAGTAGATCGCGACGAGGGCGAGGAGCGCGGCGATGCTCGCGGCCGCGAATCGGGGGATCGTGTCGTCGCGTTTCACAAGCGTCGCCGTTCCGTCATACTGGCTGCAAGTCGGCCGTAGTAATCGAAGGCCATGAATTTCGGGTGGGCATTCGGTGGGCTCGTCGGCGGCTCCGTGCTCGTCTTTACCATCGCCGCGGGTTGCAGTGACGGAAAGGCGCCCGTGCACGCCGATGCGGGGACGGGCCCGATCACGCCGTCTGCGTATACCCCGCAAGGCTGTCAGTACACGGTGGCGATTCCCGAACGCCTCGCGCTCGCAGACGTGAACGTCGTCGATGATCCGTCCGCCGTGGGCAGCGCGCCTCTTCGTGTGCGCATCGGTCTCGGCGGCGGCGTCACGGCGGGCGCGCCGGGGTATGCCGATCCGGTGCACACCGCGTCGTTCACGTGGGAGACGGCAGACAAGACGACGGCGACGAAGATCCGTTTCGGCACCGCCGACGGCAGCTTCACGGAGACGCGAATCGGATACTCGTGGACGACGCCCACGCCCGAAATCGGCCTCGGCACGAACGAGCCCGAGACGTACATGCACGAAGTGCACGTGTGCGGCCTCGCCCCGAATACGAAGTATTTCTATCAAGTCGGTGGCGGCGCGCCCGAAGTGTGGAGCGCGACGCAGACGTTCTCCACGCTGCCCGACTCTGGAAAAATCACGGTCGGCATCCTCGGCGACGCGCGCGACAAGGTCGACGTGTGGCGTCTCGTCGAGCGCCGCGTGAAGGCGGCGGGGGCGCAAATCCAGCTCACGAGTGGTGACTTGGTCTTCGTCGGCGCGCAGGAGTCGCTCATCACGAATTGGCTCGACGCGATTTGGAAAGATCCAGACAAACCCGGTGACTTCATCACGCTCGGTCAGCAGATGATGGTCATGATCGGCGGCAATCACGAGGGCGAGGCCGCGCGCTTCTATGCCGCTTTCTCGATTCCCGGTGAAGGTCCTTACGCCGAGACCGGCGCGTCGTTCGATATCGGCAATACCCACTTCGTCATGGTCGACGACCAGCCGATTGCCGGGTTGGAAGGCAGTGACGAGGGCGCGTCGATCCTGAAGTGGCTCGAGGCCGACCTCGCGAAAGCCGACGCGAACCGTGGGAAGGTGCCGTTCGTCGCGTGCATCAGCCATCGCGGTCTCTTCACGACGTCGCTCCACGCCATCGACGGCGACGTGAAGGTCGCGCGGAAGACACTCGCTCCGATTTACGACAAGTACCATGTCGACCTCGTCGTGAACGGGCACGATCACATCTTCGAGCGCACGAAGCCGCTACGTGCCGGCGCCGATCCCGCCGGTGATCCCGTCGTGCAGCCGGACGGGCAGGGGACGGTCTACGTGGTGAACGCAGGGGCCGGCGCCGATCCGTATCGCGTGGGCATCTATCCCGCGGCGTATCGCGAGAAGTCGGAGCAGTTCGGCAGCGGCACTCCGTATGTTGGTTTCTACGGCATCGTCACGCTCGAGGATCGCAAGCTGACGTTTACTTCGTACGGGCTCACCACGATGGGGCCCGATCCGATCGTCGACACCTTCCAGCTCACGAAATGAAAACGTTCCTCGTCACGGCGCTGAGCTTCATCGCGCTCTCCAGCACCGCGTTCGCTCAAGAAACGCCTCGGCCCCTACCCGAAACGCCGGCGCCGCCCGAGGACCCCAAACCCGCGCCCGTCGTGCCGTCTCCGAACGCGCCCGTGCGCTTCGAGCTCACGACGCTGAAGGTGCTCCTCGAGAAGAACGTCATCACGCAGGCCGAGTTCGACGCCGCGCAGCGCGAGATCGGATCGTCGGTCGGTCAGGTCGGAGAAGAGGCGTCGACGTTCGTCCTCGGGAAATGGTCGACGACGCTCTACGGCTTCATCAAAGCCGACTACCTCTACGATTCGACGCAGAGCTTCTCGGACCTTGCGGGCAACGGGCAGGTGGAGCGCCCCGCTGGCAACCCGCCGCCGCCGCCTTTCGCGCCGATCAATTATCGCGGTGAGCACGATCGTTCCACGTTCAGCATTCGCGATTCTCGGTTCGGTCTCCTCGTTCGCGCGCCGCAGTACAAGGGCATGCGCGCGCTCGGTCAGATCGAGGTCGACTTTTTCGGCAACCTTCCGCCCATCGGCAACGGTGTGCCGCTCCCGAACACGACGTTGCTTCCCTACGACGCGCCGGAGTCGGTCACGTTCGCGTCGCCCGCGCTGCGCGTTCGCCACGCGAATATTCGTTTCGAGACGCCCGTCGTCGACGTGCTCTTCGGCCAATATTGGCATTTGTTCGGTTGGCAGAACGTCTATCAGCCGGGTAGCGTCCAGGCGCAGGGATTGCCGGGGAATCTCTATAGTCGTGTTCCGCAAATTCGTATTTCGAAGGCCATCCAATCGGATTTGGTGAACGTGGAGCTCGCGGCGGCGGCGTCGAAACCGCCCGCGCGTGATTCCGTCGTTCCGGATCTCACGGGCGGCATCCGCGCCGCGCTGCCGAAGTGGACGGGCGTGACCACGGCGGGTGCGTCCGCCACGTCGGTCCAGCCGCTCTCCGTCGCCGTGACCGGGGACTTCAGGCAATTCCGATTGCCGGAGTTCGCGCCGCTCCCCACCGAGAGCGTGTCGCTCAGCACGCAGTCGCTCGCCGTGAACGCGTTCATCCCGGTCATCCCCGCGAAGATCCGAAAAGGCAATTCCCTCTCGCTCCAGGGGGAATTCGTCTACGGAAATTCGATTTCGGACCTCTACACGCAATTCACCGGCGGGCTCCTCATGCCCACCGTCGCGAACACGACGGGCCTGAATCCGCCGCCGCAATATCCGCAGAACGTCGACAACGGGATGGTCTCGTTCGATCTCGATGGCAATCTCCACCCCGTGAAGTGGACGACATGGCTCGTGGGTGCGCAGTACACGCTCCCGGCCATGGACGGACGCGTGTGGCTCGCCGCGAACTATTCACGACAGGTATCGCCGAATGCGCCGGACTTCACGCGTCCGTACGAATCGACGTTACCTGATCCGCAGCGCGCGTATTACGTCTCGGCCGCGCTCGTACGGAAGAGCCTCGACTTCTTCGATGTCTCGTTGTTTGCCGAATTCGTCTCCCAACTTCGCCTAGGTGTCGAATACGCGCACTATCTAGACCGCTACGCCGACGGCGTGCGGGCCACGAATCATCGCGTCGCCGCTTCCGCCATTTTTCTCTTCTGAGGCATCATGAAACACATTCTCCTCTTGGGTCCGGCTGCGCTCTTCGTGTTCGCGATCGCGAGCTGTTCGTCGAGCTCGAACGACAATCCCGCGACGGATGCCGGCGTCGATTCGGCCGAGCCCGACGAGCGCCCGCCCACGCCGCCGGAGTGGGATCGCACCGTGACGCGCGTGCCCGAAGCGCAGGCTTCGGCGGCGCGCGCGGCGTGTCAGTTCAAGCGCGGACAGCTCGCCGACGAGACGCTCGGGCAAGAGATCCCGGTCGGCGCCGACCTGCCGATCGACACGATCGTCGTGCTCATGCAGGAGAATCGATCGTTCGACTCGTACTTCGGTCACTTCGGCAAGTACGCAGGACGCACGGACGTCGAGTCGTCGCCCGAGGACGCGACGAATCCCGAGAATCCCGCGGATCCGAACAGCCCGAAACACAATTATCAGCACGCGAAGCACCTCTGCTTCACCGACACCGATCACTCGTGGGAGGCGAGCCACACGCAATACAACGGCGGCAAGAACGACGGATTCTTCGCCACGAACCATCACGCTGCGGACGGGGATCTCGGGAATGGCGAGCGCGCGCTCTGGTGGTACGACGAGCGCGATATTCCGTTTTACTACGCGCTCGCGAAGGAATTCGGATTGGCGGACCACTACCACGCATCGCTGCTCGGCCCGACCTGGCCGAATCGGATGTACCTCGTCGGCGCCTCGAGCCACGGCGCGGCCGCGAACTACTTCCCCGATCTGACGAAATTCAAATTTCCGGAGGAAGACGCGATCATCTTCGACGAGCTCGAGAAGCGACACGTCAGCTGGGACTTCTACACGGGCGGCGGACCGCCCGGCGCGTCGACGTTGCTCGGCTCCGAGATCATCACCCGATATGGCCTCCGCCATCCCGTGAACACGATCGACGTATTCGAGCAACAAGCGGCCGCGGGCACGCTGCCCCCCGTCGCGTTCCTCGACGCGAACTTCTTGAAGGAAGGCGACCCGCTCGCGGAAGACGAGCACCCGCCCGCCGACATCCAGGCCGGGCAGAAGTTCGTGTGGCGCATCGTGACGGCGATGACGAAGAGCCCGCAGTGGAAACGCAGCGCGCTGTTCATCACGTACGACGAGCACGGCGGCATCTACGATCATTATCCGCCGCCCGCCGCATGCCCGCCCGACGAGCTCCCGCCGCAGGTCACGAGGGGCACGAACGCGGAAGGCGGCGGCTTCGATCGGTATGGCTTCCGCGTGCCACTCATCGTCGTCTCGCCCTATGCGAAGAAGGGCTACGTCTCGCACGCCACGTACGATCACACGAGCGTGCTGCGCTTTCTGCAGGCGAAATTCCGCGTCCCCGCGCTCAGTGGTCGCGACGCGAACGCGCTCGTGCCGATCGACTTCTTCGACTTCGCCGCGCCGCCCCACCTCGATCCGCCGTCGTTCCCGGAGCCCACGATCGACCAGGCGGAAGTGGACTACTGCAAGGCCAGCTTCCACTGATACGTTCGACCTCATGTCGAACCACGAAGCGTTCATGCGTCGCGCGATCGAGCTGTCGAAGCGCGCCTCCCTCGAATACTCGACAGGCGGAGCTTTCGGCGCCGTCATCGTCAAAGACGACAAGATCGTCTCCGAGGGAATGAATCGCGTCGTCGCGAGCCACGATCCGACATGGCACGCGGAGATGGAGGCGATTCGATCGGCGTCCATCACGCTCCAGAGCTTCAAGCTGCACGGCTGCACCGTGTACACGTCGGCCGAGCCGTGCCCGATGTGCATGGCGGCGTGCTACTGGGCCGAGGTCGATCGTGTGTATTTCGCGGCGACCGTCGACGACGCCGCAACGTACGGCAACTTCGATGATCGTCCCATTTACGAGCAGCTCGCGTTGCCGCGCGACAAGCGCCGGATCCCCACGCAGCAGATGATGCAGGCAGAGGCGGTCGAGGTGTGGAAGCTCTATCAGGCGAAGCCCGACAAGATTCACTATTGAGGGAGCCTCATTCGCGCGCGCGTCCGCTGGAACACTGCCGGATCGAGCGCGTCGAAATCTCGATTCGCGGTCTCGTCGTCGGGGGGGGCGCCTTTCTCCAACATCACGAGCATGTGCCGCGTGACGACGCTCGCGAGCGCATGAATCGCGTTGTGACGAGAAACGCCCGCCGCGCGGAACCGATCGAACGCGCGCGTGGCCGCCGCGTCTCCCGCCGCGAGACGGTCCTCGACCATGACGTGAATCGTCGCGTGCGCATGTGGATCCTGCCCCGCGGCCGACTTCGTCTCGGCGTGCGCGTGCTCCACGATCGCGATTCGCTCTTCGGGCGCGAGCGCGCTCCATTCGTCGTGCGGCAGGTGCGCGTCTACCGAGTACTTCACGCGACGAAACTTATCATGACGTAGGATGCGGGCCGTGCATCGTGCGTTCGCATTCCTCCTCTTCACGTCGGTCGTCTCGGCATGTGCGCGAGACAACCCTCAGAATCAGCTGGACGGGAAGGTGAAGGCCTCGCTGGTCCGCCGCGCGCGTACCGGCGCGAAGGGGCCAGCCGAGCAACTCTCCGTACGTGTCGAGACGACACCGCCGTTCGAAGAACCAGTCGTGAATTGCGACAAGATCGAGCTCGCGGAAGACGACGCCGGCAAGAACATCGCATTTCGATGTCCCGGAAAGCCGCAATGGACGGTCCTTCGGCTTCGTGGTGGCGACCGCCACTTGCGCGAGTGCGATGCACCGGTCGGCACGGACGCGAAGCCGCGATTCGGCGACTTGAAGCCGGTCAGCCAAGTCGCGGCGCACCTGCTCGAGTGTGACGGCGCAGGGTCGGTGCTCGTCGAGATCACGCGCTCCGTGCAGGAAGACGAGGGCGCCGTCGTCGCGGGCAAGCTGCTTGCGTCCGCCGCCGATCGGAAGGGCTTCGGTGCATCGGATGCGTGGCACGACGCGTTTGCGCTCTTGAACGAGCCTGGAAAGAAGGCGGCGCTCGACGTTCTCTGCGGTGGGCTCCAGGGAAAGAAGCAGACGCCGACCGAATTCCTTCGCGCGGCGACGCACTGCGATGTCTCGCACCCGGGACGAGACGCGGTCGCGACGTTCCAGCGATTCTTGACCGAGAAAGCCGAGAACGAGCCGACGGAGCTCGCGCTCCTCACGGCCGGCGTCATCGCGGGTGCCGCGTTTCCTGCGGAAACGGGCAAGATCGCGTGCGACGAAGCGATTGCGCACCCGCGAGATCGCGTGGTGATCGCGGAGATTCTGGGCCACACGCATACGGCTTGCCCCGCGATCAAACCGTGGCTCGAGCCCATCCCGTGTGGTCCTCCTCTCGACTGCGGCGATGCGCTCTGCACGGATGCGGAGCTCGCGAAAGACGTCGCGAGGTGGAATGCGCCGATCGAGAACGGCGGCAAGCGCGCTGCGCTCGAGATGCCGAATCAGGATCGTGCGACGCTGCGCGCGGCGTATGCGCTCGGCCCGCTCTCTGCCGACATCACGGTTCCGAATGCGCGCCGTCGATACAAGGCCATCGTCCCGGACGACGCAAAGCTTTGCACGGCGCACGAGATCGAGCCGGGCGCGCCGTGCGAATGCCAACTACGAGAGCACGAGCTGTGCGGAGCGACACCCGACGCCGGCACGCATCGCACCGGCAAGTGTCTCGTGACGATCGACGACAAGCAGAAGCAGGTGAAGACGACGTTCGCCTGCGAGAAGCTCGGCGCGAAGTGCGACCACTCCGACTACCGGTGCTGCGAAGGTCTCACGTGCAGCAAGGACAAGTGCGTGTCTCGCGGCGGGCCGTCGGACGACGACGACGACGGCGACGCGGGCAAGAATCGCTAATCGGTATTCAGAGCTTGGTCGTGAGCTCCACGTCCTCCGCGAACGGCACGGAGAGATAACCGCTATTCGGAGCGCGCACGCGTTTCATGTAGTCGGGGCACGCGTCGGCGTTGTCGGCGATCAGGAGTGAGCCCGTCCGAAGCCGCGGCGCGAGCAAATCGAGGATCCGCGAATAGAGCGCTTTGTGACCGTCCATCAGCACGAGATCGATCGTCTCGGGTAAATCACGAGCGAGCGTTTCGAGCGCGTCGCCCACGCGGATGTCGACGAGGTCCTCGAGACCAGCCGTGCGGAGATTCTCGCGTGCCTTGTCCGCTTTGCTCGTCTCGAGCTCGCTGCCGATGATCGTGCCACCGCCGTTGTCACGCACGCCCGCCGCGAGGTGGATGGTCGAGATCCCGAACGAAGTGCCGAATTCGACGATGTTCTTCGCATGAATCGAGCGCGTCAGCATGTACAGCAGGCGTGCCGTGTCCTTCGAGACCGCGAGATACAGCTCCTTCGCACGGCCGTAGAAATCGCGATAGTCGGCATTCGGATCCGACATGCGACGCGCGCGCTCCTCCGGCGTGACGTGTCCGAACATCTCGCGGACCATCGCTTGGCTGGCGTCGGCCTCGACGAAGAGGCGCCCGACGAGCTCCGTGACGCGGGGCGATTCGATCGTGTTTTGCATGAAGGTCAAAATACGAATAAACATTCGCATTCGCTATTCGCGTTCCATGAAGAAGCCGAAGAAACCCGCCACCGCAGCCAGAAAACAGCCTCTCCAAGCGCGGTCGTCGCAGCTCGTCGCGGACATCCTGAAAGCCGCGATTCGCGTTCTCGAGAAAGAAGGAGCCGCGCGCTTCACCACGATTCGCGTCGCAGAGGCGGCAGGGGTGAGTGTCGGCTCCCTCTATCAGTACTTTCCGAACAAGCAGTCGATCCTGTTCCGCCTGCAGGTCGAGGAGTGGGGACGCACCGCGAAGATGATCGACGACATCCTCGGCGACACGAGCAAACCGCCGCGCACACGCCTTCGGACGATGATGCGGGCGTTCTTCCAGTCGGAGGTCGAAGAGGCCTCGCTACGCCAAGCGCTCGACGCGGCGGCGCCGAGCTATCACGACGCGCCCGAGTCGAACGTGCATCGGGAGCGGAGTCGGAAGGTCGCCGATGCGTTCATCGCGGAAATCGCGCCGAAGGCGTCCGCGCGCGAGCGGCGTTTTGCCATCGACCTCGTGATCATGCTGATGACAGCGGTCGGTAAGTCCGTGTCCGAGCGCGATCCGAGCACTGCGGAGGTGCATCACTTCGCCGACGCCGTTTCCGACATGCTCTGGGCGCATGTCAGTAGCCTCTCCGGCGCTCCGTGAGTACGACGAGCGTCGAGGGAGACGAACGCCACGATGGAACGGGCTGCGCGCGGGCGCGGGCGCGCGGGGAGGGCGCGCGCACGCTTCAATCAAGTGATCGGCACGCGTGTCGTCGTCCTGCAGGGCGAGGACCTCGCCGCTCACAACCCGCAACAAGCACTGTCACGAAATTGCCGAGTGAAATCGCGCAATCGATGTCGTCGTGCGTGTTGCGGGTCCTGTTGCGCAACACGCGAGGGGCCGATCGATCCGGCGAATCGATTGAGCTTTCCGAGGCGGTGCTTGTTGCGGGTCGTGTGGAGAGGGGGCCTGGGCCCCGCGGCGAACGCCCACGCCCACGCGCGACCGAGTCGGAGTCGCGGAGTCGCTAATCGCTATTCGCGCACGAGCGGGGTGCCGTCGATCGTGATGTGCTTCTTGCCGGCTTCGTCGTAGGGGCGCTTGTCGATCTTGAACGTCGTGTTGATGCCGAGCGCGCCCGCTTCGAAGGAGTCGGCCGACATCTTCTTGATCGAGCCCGTGAACGATTTCGAAGTACCGCCGCTCTTCTTCTCGTAGGCGAACGAGCCGTCGGTGCCGATCTTCATGTCGATGCCGCCGCCCGTCCAATGGCCCGCGAGCTCCGCGATGCCTTTGGTCAAATCCGCGCTTGCCGCGTTCTTGCTCTCGCTCTCGACGCGCGGCTCGTAGGTCTCGAGCGCGGCTTTCAGCTCCTGACACAGCTTGCCCAGCTGATCGCTGCGCGCATTCTTGTCGGCGGGCAGGGCCGCGTAGCGCTTCGCGATGTCGTCCTTCTTCGTGTCGATCTCGGTCTTCGTCGACGCGCTCGCCTTGGCGGAGAGCGCGTCGAGCTTTCCGATGCGATCCTTGTAGCTCGACTCCTGTTGCTCGAGCGGCGACCCACACGCGACGATCAGAGCGAGAAACAGCACCGCGAAGAAGCTTCGAATCATCCCCATACGGATTGCGTATCACGTCTCAGCGCAGCTTCGCGCGGCGTTCGAGCTCCAATGCGCTCGGTGGTTGGGTCACGAACGAGCCGATCGCGACGTCGCCGCCGCGCTCGTAGGTCGCGACCACGGCGCCCTTCGGTGAGACCACGCTCGTCTTCGGTTTCCACGCGCGAGGGATCGATTTGCCGTCGAACAAGCGTTTTCCTTTTCCGAGAACGACCGGGAACGTGAACACGCACATCTCGTCGACGAGATCGTGCTCCAGCAGTTGGTGCACGAGCGTCGCGGATCCCTGCGTGACGAGGGCGGGCCCGTCCGTCTTCTTCAGCGCACGCACGGCGCCGATCGCGTCGTTGCCGAGTGCTTCCGTGTTGGCCCACGAGAGGCCCTCTGAACGATGCGTCGCGACGTACTTCCGGATCTTGTTGAAGCTCTCCGCGATCGCGGCATCGGGACCCTCCTTCTGGAACGGCCAATGCGCGGAGAAGATGTCGTACGTAAAGCGTCCGAGCAGCAGATCGAACGGTTGCGCGAACAGCTTCCCGATCTCGGCCCCGACCACGTCGTCCGAGACGGGCTCCATCCACCCGCCGAAACGAAATCCCCCTGTCGGATCCTCTTCGGGTCCACCGGGCGCCTGCATCACGCCATCCAAGCTCACGAACGCCCCGACGATCACCTTACGCATGCATCACCTCTTGCCCGAACGACGACCGAGGCTCGCGCAGATCGACAGGCGAGGTGTCGAAATCAGACGCGCGTGAACAAATTGGGATCGACGGCCGCGCGGGCGGGGCCTCGTTGCGCAGGGGACATCGGGCCGAGGCGCTGCAGCTCGGGCGTGTCGACGCCGACGCCGACGATCTCTCGCTGGACGACATCGGCATTCCCGATGGTTTCAGTGCCGACTTTTCGGCATTTCACGAATGAACGAAATCGCGCTCCGCACGACGAAATTCCGCTCGCTTACGCGCGGCACGTCTTTCGCACGTAGCCCGAAACGCAGCGCGCCGAGGTCTTGTCCCCCCCCCGAGGCCCGGCGCGCTGCGTTTTTCTCTGCGACAGGTGACGCGTCCCCGGCTCTAGGGGTCGATGCAGCCGCCGTCGTCTTTTCTTCCTCCCCCCATCACCGTCACGACGCCGCCGCCCGCGCGGAAGACGTCGGTCGGGATCTTCATCGTCGCGCTCCTCGGCGCGCTCTGCGTGCTCGGGGTCTTCGCGGGCATCGGTGTCGCCACGTATCGACGCGCCGCGATCACGCAGGGCGGTCCGGGCGCGGTCGTGCGTGTCGTCGTCACGCGTGGAAGCGGCACGGGGTTCTTCGTCAAGGGACCCGACGACGCCGCCTATGTCGCCACCGCGTTCCACGTCGTGTCGAGCGGCGAGCCGATTCGCGTCGAGCGCACGATCGAGGTCGAGGGTCGACAGCCGTTCGTCGAAGCGTTCCCCGAAGCGGAGATCGTCGCGTTCGACGCCGAGGCCGATCTCGCGATCATCCGACTCGAGAACGTGAGCGCAGATCGCTTCCCGCGATTCCCCCTCGCGAAAGAGCCGAAGAAGGACGAAGACGTTCTCTCCTACGGCTTCCCCGACAGCACGCTCGCAAAGCGATTCGGCATGGTGAGCAAACCGGGGAAGGTGCTGAGCGTCGTGAAATTCCCGGCGTACGACCCGCACACGAAGACGGTGCTGAAGAACGACGCGATCGACGGCGTGCTCGTGTCGACCGAGATCGAGCCAGGTTTTTCGGGCGGTCCGACGTGCAACGGGCGCGGCGAGGTCGTGGGCGTGAACGTCACGAAAGATCTCGTGCATCGTGCACAGAACGGCGCCGTGAGCGTGACCGCGCTCGTGAAGCTGCTCTCCGACGTGAAGCCGCGCGCGTCCGAGCACACGCCGACGCAGGACGAAGTGAAGAAGATGCTCGTGAACGTCGAGAACCAGCTCCTCCTCCTTCCCCTCGACAAACGCATGACGACGCCGTCGGAGGATTTCGTCGCGACGTCCGACCTGCCGCGGGTCGACTCGTTGGCGACGGAGATCCGCAAGCTCGAAGGCGACGCGACGCTCGATCCGAAGACGAAGATGTCGGGGCGCGCGATGCTCGGCCTCGTGCTCTTGCGCCTGCCCGGCCACCCCCTCGAGACCTATCTCGCACCGAAGACGCGCGGCATGCTCGACGCGTGCGAGGAGCGTGAACGCGGGCTCCGCGAGTTCTTCGGAAGGCTCGTCCCCGCGCGCGAGCTCGGCCCCGAGGACGCAACGCAATCGCGTTGTCACGTGCTCGCGGCACGTCCGCTCGCGTGGGATCTCGCGGCCATGGCGATGCAGTGGGAGGGCAAGGAGCGCATGATTTCCGTCACGCGCGTCGAGCCCGTCGATCCGTCGCGGCACGTGTATCGCGCGTCGGTGAAGTTCGCGGGGATCGATCACGTGAGCGACATCTGGCTCTCCTCGGAAGGTGGCCGTCTTCGGCTGAAGCTGTTCGACGGGGAGGGGAAGCCGCTCGGCCTCGATGCTTCGCGCAACGTCCCCGCGTCGTCGTTCGCTGGCGCATGGCATCGCTCGGAAGGACGCATGCCGATCGATCTCTCGAAGGAGATGGGCAGAGACGTCGATGCCGATGCGGATGCCGAGGAGACGGTGAGCATCGCGCCCGGCACCGACAACAAGGTGACGATCACGCACACGTATCGTCGGCACGTCTATCTGAAGGGCTTTCGTCTCAACTGCGGCGGCACGAATTTCACGACCCTCGACCTCGGCATGGAGCAGACGTTCGTGGGCGAGCTGTCGGAAGGGTCGATCACGGCGATGTCGCCGAAGCCGCCGCGCCCCATCGGTGCGGACATGACCCGCTGCGCCTCGCTCATGCACTATCGCGCCGACAAGATGGTGGCGTTGAAGCGCGTCGATCAGAACCTCGTGATGGTGCGTACGAGCGGCGCGGATTTTCCGGAGACCGCGGAGCTGACGCGCTAATGTGAGCGCGTGACTCAACGCCCCCGCATCCTCACCGGCGACACCCCCACCGGCCGATTGCACATCGGCCACTGGGTCGGCTCACTCGAGAACCGAGTGAAGCTGCAGGACGAGTACGACTGCTTCTTCCTCCTCGCGAACATGCACGCGTACACGACACGCAGCGAGAAGCCGGGCGACATCCGGCAAGACACGCTGGAGATCGTGAAGGACTGGCTCGCAGCGGGCATCGATCCGGAGCGCTCGACGATCGTGCTACAGACGGAGATCCCCGCGATCGCCGAGCTGTCCTGGTACTTCGCGATGCTGCTCCCGTTCAATCGCGTCATGCGCAATCCGACGTTGAAGACGGAGATCGATCAGAAAGATCTCGGCGATCACTACAGCTTCGGCTTCCCGCTCTACGCGGTTGGCCAGTGCGCCGACATCCTCGCGTTCCGCGCGCAACTCGTGCCCGTGGGTGAAGATCAGGTCGCGCACATCGAGATGTGCCGCGAGGTCGCGCGTCGTTTCAATTGGACGTACGCGGGTGTCGATCCCCAGGCGAAGGACGAAGAACACCCCACGCAAGGCGGCGTGTTCCCCATCCCGAGCGCGCTCGTCGGACGCATCGGGCGCCTCATGGGCACGGACGGCAAGTTCAAGATGTCGAAGAGCCTGAACAACGCCATCTTCCTCACGGACACGGCGAAAGACATCAAGAAGAAGATGGGTGGACTCTACACGGGTCGTCAGACGATGACGGAACCGGGCGACATCAACAACTCGCTGTTCCAGTACGTGCGCGCGTTCATCAAGGACCCGGCGAAGGTCGCGGAGCTCGAGGACAAGTACTCACGGGGCGACAACATCGGCGACGGTCACGTCAAAGCCGACGTCACCGCCGCGATCGACGAGCTGCTCGGCCCGATGCGCGAGCGCCGCGCCGCGCTCGAGGGCACGAAGGGCGACGAGAAGGTCCTCGAAATCCTGCGCGCGCACTCGGCGAAGGCGAATGCCGTCGCGGAAGAGACGCTTTCCATGGCGAAACAGGCCATGAAGCTGGACTACGGGAAGCGCACGCTCGCATTTCCGTAGAATCCATCATGGTACGACGCGCGATCCTGGTTCTCGCCCTGGTCGCGTGTCACGAATCGAAGCCCGCCGTCGACATCACGCCCACGGCGGTCTCGGCCAAGCCCGTCGCGAGCGCGCCTCCGCCCGTCGTCGTGAAAGGCGACGTGAAGAAGATCGTCGCGGGCAATGCGCACAACTGCGCGCTGCTCGCGTCGGGGCAGATTGCGTGCTGGGGACGCGAGACGGGGCCGGTCGCGAACGGCTATCGAACGAACCTGCTGAAACCCACGATCTCGCCACACGTGAAAGACGCGATCGACGTCGCGGTCGGCGCGTTCCACGTGTGCGCGCTCCGGAAATCGGGCGACGTGCTGTGCTGGGGCGAGGACAGGGACATCGGCTTCGGTCACTCGTTCTCGCTCGACGAACCGCCCGTCGCGATCCCGAATCTCAAAGGCATCGTCGAGATCGTCGCGCACGATCATCACACGTGCGCGCGCCGCGATGACGGTCACGTGCTCTGCTTCGGCCTCGACGAAGGTCAGCTCGGCGGCCCGGGTCCCGTGGCGGAAGTTCCGAACCTCGCCGACGCCGTACAGATCGGCGCGAGCTACTACCGAAGCTGCGCGCGACGAGCGAGTGGTGCCGTGACGTGTTGGGGCAAGCTCGACGGACCGGAAAATCTGGCCGATCCGTTCCCGAACGTGCGTGACGTCGTGTCGATGTCGATGGCGGAGCAAGTCTGCGTCGCGCGCGCGAACGGCGATGCGCTCTGCGAGTGGGGCTTCGACGAGAAGCGAGAGGGGCGGCGCGTCGTCGTCGACCACGACGTCGTGCAGGTCGCAGTCGGGATGTCGTTCGTGTGTATGGTGCACAGAGATGGCAAGGTGAAGTGCCTCGGCGAAAATCGCTCGGGACAGCTCGGTGACGGCACCACGACCGATCGGAGCACCGCGGTGGAGGTCGCTGGGCTCGCATCGGTCGCGCAGATCGCAGCGGGGCAATCCCATGCGTGTGCGCTCCTCGCGAGCGGCGATCTCCGATGCTGGGGCGACAACTGGAGCGCAGAGCTCGGCATCGGCAGCGACGAGAACGTGCGCGTGCCCACGAAGCTGCCCGGCGTACCTGCGAACGCGAAGATCGTCACGCGCAGCGGCCAGACGTGCGCGCTCGTCGACAAAGCGCTCCGATGTTGGGGAATCGACAACGCCGTGAACGTCGCATTCGAGAACTACGGCAAGGCGCGCCCCAAGCTCGAAGGCACGTCTCCGTCCGGCGTCACGAGCCTCGTCGACGTCGCGCTCGGCGGCTCCGTCGAGGGCATCGGCTGCGGCGTGACGCCGAACGCGGAAGTGAGCTGCTGGGGCGATCTCCTCGGCCTCGGCGCGAGCTTTCCGTACAAACCCGACAACACGCCTCACGTCATCGCGAATACGAAGAACGCGGTGGAGGTCGTCTTCGGCGAGATGCACGGCTGCGCACGACGCAAAGACGGACATGTCGTGTGTTGGGGACACGACGAGAAGGGCCAGCTCGGGAACGGCACGATGAAGCCGAACCCGAGCGCCGTGGAAGTGAGAGGCCTCGACGGCGTCACCTCGCTTTCCGCAGGTGCGAGCCATACGTGCGCGATTCGTAAAGGCGGCGAGGTCGTGTGCTGGGGCAGCAACGACAGCGGGCAGACCGGGCGCTTCGACGTGAACGGCGAAGGGATGCTCTCGCCGACGCCGAAGGCGGTTCCGAAGATCAAGGCGCGTGCGATCGCGGCGGGCCAATTCCACACGTGCGCGCTCGGCCCCGACGATCACGTCACCTGCTGGGGCGCGAGCTACTTCAAAGCCGCGACGCGCATCATGTCCCACCGCTCGTGCAAGCCCGCAGACGATTGTGCGGGCTTGCGCTTCTTCACGGTGCCGAAGCTCGCCGACGCCGTCGCGATCGGCGCCGGCGGCTTCGAGACGTGCGTGGTCCACAAGACGGGCGCGCTCGGATGCTTTCACGGCGGCGGCGGTGGGCGCGATCACGAGGAGAAGACGATCTCGGTCGAGCACGCAACGGGCGTCTCCGTGGCCGGTTTGCACGCGTGCGCCATCACGACGGACGGCGTGCAGTGCTGGGGCCAGAATCGCGAAGGCGAAATCGGCGGCGCCGAGCTGCCGTATCGCACGAAGCCCGTCGCGCCGATCTGGCCGCCGAAGTAATCGACCGAGGACCTGAAATTTCGGGCGGCCCTCCGACGACTACCGGGCATGACGGCGCCGGCGGTCGTGAGGCTCGAAGGGATTACGAAGACTTACGAGATGGGGGAGCAGCAGGTCCATGCGCTCCGAGACGTCTCGCTCGAGCTCGCCGCCGGTGAGAGTGTCGCGATCATGGGGGCGAGCGGGTCGGGGAAGTCGAGCACGCTCAACATCATCGGGACGCTCGATCGCCCTACCGAGGGGCGCTATCTCCTCGACGGTGAGCCCGTCGAGAACCTCGACGAAGAGATGCTCGCGGTCCTGCGCAATCGGAAGATTGGATTCGTCTTCCAGTCGTTCCATTTGCTCCCCAAGCTGAACGCGCTCGCGAACGTCGAGCTGCCGATGGTCTACGCGGGGCTCCGGCCGCGCGAGCGTCGTGAGAAGGCGCGCGCTGCGCTCTCCCGAGTCGGCCTCGAGGAGCGCGCGGATCATTTCCCGAATCAGCTCTCCGGTGGCCAGCAACAACGCGTCGCGATCGCGCGTGCGATCGTGAACGAGCCGATCCTCCTCCTCGCCGACGAGCCGACAGGCGCGCTCGACTCCGCGACGACGCGCCAAGTGATGGAGCTATTTCTCTCTTTGCACGGGCAGGGGATCACGTTGGTGCTCGTCACGCACGACCCCGCGATCGCGGCGTATGCGCAGCGCGTGATTACATTCGCCGACGGGCGAATCTCCGGCGACCGCCGCAACGAAGGAGTCGCCGCATGAAGCCGCGCAAGTCCAAGAAGCGGTGGTTCTGGCTCGCAGGCATCGTGCTGGTGATCGCGGGGGCCGTGTTCGTCACGACGCGGAGCCGCGCCACGCCCGCTCCGATCGACGGCGCGTTGATCGTCTCGGTGGAAAAGAAGGCGATCGAGGTGGAGGTGCTCGAAACGGGGCGCATCCAGCCGCGCGAGAAGTCGGACGTCAAATCGAAGATTGCGGGCACGGTCACCTCGGTATGGGTGACAGAAGGTCAACAGGTCGAGAAAGGACAAGCCTTGCTCGTCCTCGATCCGATCGACTACCAGCGCGAGCTCGCCAAGGCCGACGCCGATGTCGCGGCCGCGAATGCAGCGCTCGACTTCGCGCACATTTCTCACAATCGCGCGGAGCGCGGCTTCAAGGAATCGATCATGTCGAAGAGCGATTTCGACCTCGCCGCGCACGAGCTGCGCGCGAAGACGGTCGCCGTCCAAGCCGCGGAGGTCGCGCGAAGCGTCGCGCGCGACCACGTCGGCTACACGAAGATCGTCGCGCCGATGAAGGGCACTGTCATCGCGCGCGGGATCGAGCCGGGCGAGGCCGTCGTGCCGGGTGTGCAGTCGACGTTCGACGGCAAGGCGCTGCTGACCATCGCCGATCTCGATTCGCTGCTCGTGAAGGTGAATCTGAACCAGATCGACGTCGCCAAGGTCGCGGTGGGCCGCACGGCGACGCTCACGCTCGATGCGCTCCCGGGCAAGTCCTACCAAGCGAAGGTCACGAAGGTCGCGCCAGCGTCCGTGAAGCTCGCGGGCAAGGATCAGGAAGTGTTCCCCGTCGAAGCGACGCTCGTCGCGCCGGACGGTCTCGTGAAGCCGGGCATGACATCGGACGTACGCATCCATCTCGACGCGAAGAGCGACGTGCTCGCGGTCCCCGTCGAGGCCATCGTGAAAGAGGGCGGAAAGAGCTTCGTGATGCGCGTTCTACCGCCGCAAAAGGGCGAGAAATACGAGTCGCGCACCGAGAAGATCGAGGTCACGACGGGCCTCCGCAACGATCGCGAAATCGAGATCGTGAGCGGCCTCCAGCCGGGTAATCGCATTCTCCTCCGCCCGCCGTCATCCGCCGACAACGAGGCGAAGCTGTGAGATTCGGCGAGAATCTCCGCCTCGCCGCGAGTGCACTCGCCGGCACGCGAGGTCGGTCCGCGCTCACGGTGCTGAGCATCACGATCGGCGCGTTCGCGATCGTCGTGATGTCGTCGCTCGCCGAGAGTGGCCTCTCCACCATCGCGCGCGGTATCGAGGAGCTCGGCGGCGCGCGCATCGTGATGGTGGCGCCGAAGAAACCGGAGCGCGGCGAAGCGAAGCAGGATGCGTACGACACGGGCATGAAGCTCGTCGATCGCGAGCGCGTGTTCCGCGACCTTCCGCACATCCGAGGCGTGGCGATGTACAGCACGATGGGGCGCAAAGACGTCCTCTCCGAGTCTGGCTCGAAGCTGATGACGGATTTCGTCGCGAGCGATGCCAGCTTCTTCGACGTCTTCCGCATGAAGGTCGCGCGCGGTCGTGCGTTCGACGAGGCCGAGAATCGAGCACAGTCGTCGGTGTGCGTGATCGGTCACGAGGTCGCCGCGAAAATCACGGGCGATCCATTGAATCACTATCTCACCGTGGGCCCGCTGCGCTGTCGCGTGATCGGCGTGTTCGCCAACAACGAGCGCTGGGGCGTGAATTTCGGATTCGACTGGACCGACCTCGTCGTGGCGCCCGCCGAGGCGGTCGCGAACGCCGATCCCATGGTGCACGAGGAGGCCGAGATCCTCATGCAGACCGACTCTCCCGACTCCAACGACGCCGTGAAACGCCTCGTGAACGCGAGACTCGTCGCGCGTCATCCCGGCGTCGACGATTTCCAGATCTACGACTTCAACGGCCTCATGAAGCGCTTCGACATGATCTTCCTGACGATGGAGATCATCGTCGCTCTGCTCGCCGGCATCGCGCTCGTCATCGGCGGCGTAGGGGTCATGAACATGATGCTCGTGGCCGTGTCGGAGCGCGTGAAGGAAATCGGTATTCGAAAAGCGCTCGGCGCGCGTCCGCGTGAAATCGGCGCGCAATTCCTGACCGAGGCGGTGCTGCTCGCATTGCTGGGCGGCGGCGTCGGTGTGGGCTCGGGCGTCGTCGTGGCGATGGGAGGCTCGACGCTCATCGCGCACTTCCTCCCGCTCTGGCAACGCGCGCTCGCGGTGGGACCGACGCTCGGTGCGCTCTTCATTTCGATCGCGATCGGCGTCTTCTTCGGTTGGCTCCCCGCGCGCCAAGCGGCGCGGCTCGATCCGACCACGGCGATGAGGCGATGAGGCTCCTCGACCGACTCGCATCCCTTCGCGGCGCGTTCGCGCATCGCGTGCGGGCATCCCTCACGGTGCTCGGCGTCGTGATCGGCACGGCGTCGGTCGTGCTCCTGGCGAGCCTTCTCCACGGCGGTCGGAGCTCCCTCGTCAAAATGAATCAGTCGGCCGCGGACCCCGACATCATTCGAATTCGCACCGACGACGCGCCGCCCGAGCAGCGTCAGAAGACGATGCGAGCGCTCTCGCGCGCCGACGCCGACACGCTTGCGCACGACGTCACGTTGAACGGCGCGATGGTCGCGGCAGAAGGTTCGTTCGACGCATGGGCGCACTATCTCGGCCGCCGAAAGCGCGTCGCCGTCGTGAGCGAAGGGCCGACGACGATGGAGCTCTATCGCTTGCGAATGGCGAGCGGCCGCATGCTCGACGAGGACGACGCGCGCACCGGACGACGCGTGTGCATCGTGGGCCACGAGGTCTACGACGAGCTGCTCCACTTCGCGGACACGCGCGACCTGCGCATCGAAATCGAGGGCGTCCTCTTCTCGGTCGTGGGGGTGATGGCCGAGAAGCCGATGATCGGATCGACGACGTCGACCTATCGCTGGGACCGCAAAGTCCTCATCCCCCGCACGACGTACGACACCCTGTACGCGCCGTCCCACGCCGTGACCCGCATCTACGTTCGCCCCGAAGGCATCGGTGCATCGTCACGCGCGCCGGTGCGGGCGAGCGTGAAGCGGATCCTCCTCGGCAAACACTTCGGCGTCTCGAATTTCGAAGTCGAGAAAGATCAGAAAGGCGGCACCGAGGAGTTGATCCTCACCGTGATCGAGATTCTCCTCCTCGGCACCGGCGTTCTCGCGGTGTTCGCGTCGGGCATCAACATCATGAACGTCATGCTCGTCACGGTGTCGGAGCGGACACGTGAAATCGGCCTGCGGCGCGCGCTCGGCGCGACGCAACGGAGCATCCTCGTGCAATTCCTACTCGAGGCGACATCCCTCTCGATGGTCGGCGCATGCGTCGGCATCGCATGCGGGATCGCGCTCGCGTGGGTGACGGCGACGCTCGCGCGCAACGCGATCGGCCAGTGGGACTTCGCATTGCCGATGTGGTCGATACTCCTCGGTTTCGGTCTCGCGCTCGTCACGGGCCTCGGCTTCGGCCTGCTGCCCGCGTGGCGCGCCGCGCGGATCGAACCGATCGACGCGTTGCGAACCGACTAGAACGCATTTCACAACCTCCTCAAGAGGAGGACGACGCATCGTAATTTGATAAAGGCCAAGAAGTTCTCGGCCT
>JAOTRH010481255.1:0-25383 GCA_034768845.1 Heliamphora exappendiculata | reverse complement strand
GGGGGGAGGGGGGGAACTAAGCTTAGAAAAGCTTAAAGATATCCAAACTAAAAAATCCCCCGAGCATGGAAAGTCACACCTCATGCTAAGGAGAAGAGGCTAAGCCTAGAATGGCTAGCCTTTAATATTTGTGCTAAACTATTAAGTTTAATGACCAAGTACTAAATCCGAGCAAATTGAAAGAATATAGTTCAAAGAAATAAAAGGCTTTTATTCAATCAAAAAAGGGCTAAAAAATCCTTAAAAGTATAACAAAGGCCTTAAAGGGTATTACAAAGTTAAAGCAAAAAGAGGCCATCAATCCTTACAAAAAGAAATAAAACAATAGCCCTATAGGGGGAGGTTAAGAACTCCTTCACTATTTCTTTGGGTTCACCCCCACGGGCTGGAGGGTCGCTAGCTGGGAGTTGCTCGGTAGTAGGAGGTACTTCATTAGTAGGGGCACTCCACCATCAACTGCCCTTGTCTCAGCGACCTTGGCTTCATCTTTTTCATCCTCCTCTCCAGCTTGTTTGCTCGAAAGAGGAACTTCATTAAACAAGGGAAGACTCTTTAATCCCAGCAGCCTTTAAAGTTGCCTCCCTAGCCGCGACAAAAATAATGCCTTGGAGTTTGGGAATTTAGCCTTTATAATTTTCGGTGGTTTCGGCTACCCCGCCAAAATAAGCATTTTCTGACTCTTCCGTTGCCTTGGTCCGAGCAGCCTTAGCCTCCTCCAACTGAGCTTTGGTAGCAGTCAAAGCCTCTTCTCCATCTTTTATCCATCTCTTAAGTGACAAATTCTCCACTTCAAGCTCGAATGCTCTAGCTCGAGCAACATTAGCGATCTTCACCTTGTCCCAAAGACTGGCTTCCATCTTCGATAATTGTTAAAGATAAGAGAAGTTCGTCTTGCTTAACTTTGTCAGCTTGGTCTCCTGAGCTTCAACTCTTTCCATTGCCACAACTAAATGCTACAGGCTTTCAGAAAAGAAGGAAATTGTTTTTAGAGACAAAGTGGCAAAAAGTAAAAGTGATAATAAAAGACTTAACAAGAAAAGGGTTACTTGGACGGAATGCCGAATAGAGGATTTGACGCGCTTGTCGTGGGGGAACCTACAGACCTTGTCCATATTGGCTGGGAAGAGTAACGCTTTTGATAAGCCAAAGGCCATTTCGAGGGACTTAGCCTGATTGTCCAGAGCAATTAATATGTCCATCTTCTTCAGCTCGGAGGCCCACGATTTAGGACCCTTGGAAATTTTCGTTGCCTTTTTTCCTTTACTTTTTCCCTTATTTTTCCCCTTCCCCTTTTCCTTCACTTTTTTATCTTCTCCTTTCCTTCAGTCTCTATAGACTTCTTTGATCTCTTCGGTGAAGGAGGGAGTACACTTTCTCCATCCGAAGTTGCTCCGGAGTGCTCAGTAGCAAGATCGGTGGCTTTTGCTCGCTGAATCTCTTCGGCCCGAGCAACGATGACCTTTTTCTATGGACCCCCAAGGGTAAGAAATTATGTCAGATCGGCAACCGGGGTCTTCCTCTTGGCCATCTCGAAAATGGATGCGAGAGTAGACGAGCTAGCTGAGGATGATGATGACAATAATGGTGATGTTGGTACCGAAATAGCCTCCCGAAGAGATGATATTTCGGGAGAGTTTGAGAGAAGGGGGCTGGGCTATGGTTATTTGCCTTTCAACCCTTGTGAACGGGAGGACTACCGCTTTTGGAACTTCAGCTTGAGTTG
Organism: Heliamphora exappendiculata; assembly: GCA_034768845.1. NCBI lineage: Eukaryota > Viridiplantae > Streptophyta > Magnoliopsida > Ericales > Sarraceniaceae > Heliamphora > Heliamphora exappendiculata. The sequence continues at coordinate 23,660 of JAOTRH010481255.1, read as the reverse complement.
AGGCAGTCGCAATTACCCAAAATCATTCTGTTCGTGAGCGGATAAAGGATCGGTACGTTGGGATGTAGTTGAGTAATATTTGAGCTGCTCGGCTAAATCCCCTTTGCTTGAGAAGCCCTTTGCAGTTCCAGACCTTTTGGAGGTCTTTTATGTGCACAACGGGCTAAACTCTTCGGGACTTGTCGTTAGCAATTGCAGCTACATAAACACAAGAATGCGTAAGAACAAAGAAAATGAGTGGGGGAATAAAATCAAATAGGTGGTGATGGAACTACTGGGGCCAAGGCCGTGTTTTCGAAGAATGGTGAAGATGTGATGCTCGTCACTAGGATTGAACTCGAATTTTTCAGTGACGTAGATGAAATCGTCGTCAACATCTTTGCCGGAGTCCAGTAATTCGGTCACGTGCTTCTCGGCTGCCTTCTTGACTTTGAGGTAATAAAAGCTAGTTGAGTGTTGACCATGTTGTAATAGTACACGAAATTCCAAATACCAAGATTAGTACCTAAAATATGGTTCAATTCAACAACCCCCATGATCACTTTAAAAACATTAGAGGACACTTGCATGGGCATACCCAGTAATGCTGAAGAACTCGAAAAAGAAGAGAATGAAGAGGGAACCGAACTCTCCCTACCACTATGGCAACTAGTGGAAGGAAAAGTTTTTCATAATTTCCTTCACGCCGGTCGTCGGCATTAGCTAAGGTAATTCCAACATCGTCTGGAATTTGGTACCTGCATAAAATTTTTTGCATATCCTCTGGCATCGATAGAAAGAAAAAAGAAGGAGCTTATAGAAAAAGCCAAGTTAAAACATTGTCAAAAGTTGCAGAGAGTAAAGAAAAGCTTGGAGAAGGTATGAAAATGGTGGAAGTGGAAAGAGGGGTCCAAAACCTCCCTTTATAGTAGAAAAGCATGGGAAATTGAAACGGCAGTAATTATAATGTCGTACAACGACGTGACACCTCGCATGCCCGAAACTACATGCGCCTCCTCAGAAGCCAGTCCTGGCCGTCTACGTCACTGTTTGGAGGCTTAAGGTACAACTGCAAAGTAGAAAAGACGAAAAGGCGAATCGCCTAAACAGTAGCCGAACTCCGAATAAAGGCTACCCAAAGAAGAGAAATACAACACTAAAAAGAAAATGATCCATTCGCCAAACGGTGGCCGAACATCAAACAAATAGATAGTTAACGAAGGCCAAAGTAGCTCTAACTCTTCACTAAACTCTTCGGCTAAATGAAGACTACAACTCTTCGGATAAGATGGGGAATGTATCCTAAATGAATAAGGAATGCTATGAAGATGAGGGAAAACCCCCTAATGTTAAGGAGATAGCAGCAGAGTCACAAAATGACTTAAACTCTCATGTCTAATCTCTATAAAAAGGCAAACACCCCAGGTAAAAAAGTACAGAATATTTATTCCAGTTATTGTTTAGAAACACTCTCAGAGAGAGGTCTAACTTAAACGTTAGAGTGCTTAACAGTTAACTTGGCTGAAAAGTACTAACGATGTTCTTATCTTTGCATGGATAAGAAACAATTACAACGAGGCTTCACGAGTTCGATTGAAAAGAGTTCGACTCTCTCATCAATGTTTGGGATCAATAAAAACAAGTCAAGTGGTTGGCTTAGATTGTGCTAATAATTTTCAACACACATAAATACATATAAAAAAATCAAAATTATATAAATTTCACAAAATACACTACAAATTCTCAATGTAACATCTCTAAGACAATCAAAATCTCTCAACATAATACGAAAAATCTAAAAATTTACATGTATAAAGAATTTTCTTGTCATATAGTTTATAAACCTTTTGTTTAAAGCATTTTTTGACTGTATGTATTTATATATATTGTAATTTAAAATACTTAGTCACTAGCCCCTGTTTGGTTTCTCAAAAAAGTTGGTTCTTTTGCAAAAAAAATTATTTTTTAAGCCATACTGTTTGATTTCCCAAAAAAACTAACTAATTTTTTTTTCACCTCTTAATTCAAAATAAAAGCTTCTACACATTTTAAACACCTTAATTTTTTTGAACTAAAATTATAATAATACTTTCAATTAAAAAGTCAATTTTTCTCACAAAAACAAAAAAAATTGTGCTAATATTTTAAACACTACAACTTTAAAACAAAAATAAGGGTATATTAGGTATTTTAATAAAAATCAAAAAAGCAAAAAAATAAAAAAAACTATTATAAAAAATTATTCCAAACATCTCAATTTTTTTATTTATTTTTAAAAAAATTAAATATTTTAAATATTAAAATTTTTAAACATTTCAAACATACCGTCAAAAGATGGAAAAAAGTCTGTACGCAAATTAATAGGCGATTATGATTGCGCTCACCACATTAGGGTGGCCAACATCTATTTAAAGTGGTCAACAATGAATAAAATTCAAATTTACATTAATCGTGACATATGTGACCAACTTCTACAGAAAGATGTCAACGAAAAGAATAAATATCAAACTTATACTATTTTTTTTATAACTATTATATTAAAGGAGATCATCAACTTAAATTGAAAATGTGGGAATTTTCATATATCAAAAATACTCTTATTTTCTGTTATCATGACTTTGAAGTTTTTTTTGTCAAAATTAGCATCAAACTTATTGTTTTCAATTACTTAATTTAAAAATTCTAATTGATCACAATAGAAAATTTAAATTTAATTTTTATAAATGCTTTAATTTCTAAATGCGCAAATGCGTGTGCTAACAACCAGTTATACATTAATTAGGATCATGCAACCAATAAATGAGTAGCAGAGTTAATTAAGGAATAGTTGGAGTCTGTGCCTGTACTAAAAAACTTAAATTTTATCATTATTTTTATATATTTTTTTTGTTCTGCATTATTTAAGAACAGAGACTACATAGCACAAGTTAAGGTATGTGTCTATAATAAAAATGTAAAAATATTCTATTACTTTTGTATTTTTATATTTTGTATTATTATATTTATGCTCTATTGAAGATATAAAAATACCTCTAATATGCTTGTAATTTTATTTTTTCATTCCATTATCTTATTTGTGCTCTATAAAATTACCCTATAATGAAAACTAACTTCTCATTAAAATATGTCGTGATCAATTGTAAAAATATAATTTTAAATTAATTTTAAAATCCCTGAATAAATATGAGAGAGAGAGAGAGAGGGTAGAAAGAATTGAGAAGAGATAGTGAGCATACTTTATGCAATCAGTTTATATTTTAAAATTTTAAAAATTACTTAACTTTTAATATATATATTCATTTTAAATAACATTAAATTTATAGAACTTGCTCATCCAGATCTATAAAATAAGATCCATACTAAATTTTTAGTATGAAAACTCATAAAAAATAAAAAGAAAATTTTTTTATTTTCACAATAAAATGAGATTCTTCTCATTTTTACAAATAAGGAATGATAAATCTTATAATTTTTAAACTAGTAAATGAATAATGAGACAAATCAAAATAAAGAAGCAAAAAAAATAATTTTTAATTACATTGTTATTTTGTATCATTTTTAGACACTATTTAATCAAAAAAATAAAAGAATTTCTATTATTTAATGAGAAAATGAAAAAAAATTCCTTTTAAAAAATAAAAAAAAGTTTCATTTCTTACTGAAATATTTGTTACTTTCTAAAGGAATGTTTCTAAATCTACACGCTTATTAATCTAGTTAATAATTAAAAACGAGACAAATCATGCTTCAAAATATAGGGCCCTAACATAATTGTGTGGAACGGAAAGTTCTTTTTTCTTTTTTTATTTTTATAAAAATGAGAAATTTCTAATTTTTTTATATTTTCATATTCATTATTGATATTGGTTTATAAATTTCAATGAGTAAATTCTAAATGTATAAATATGGTTAACAACGAATATATATAATAAAAATTATATATTTTAAATTTTAAAAATACAAACTAACAACACATTAATTAGGAGAAATGTAACCAGCTTCTACTAACAATGTCAACAAAGGAATAAGTATCAAATTATACATTAATTAGGAGAGATGCAATCAATAAGTGAAAGAGTTAATTAAAATTGACTATTACTTTGTTGATACTTAATTAAGGCTATAATGTATAATTTAAAAACTTAAAATTTGACTATTACTTTGTTGATACTTTGTTGATACTTAATTATGGCTATGCCCATATTGAAAAACTTAAAATTCTACTATTACTTTTCTATTCTTGTTATGCATTATTTAAGGATGGAGACAACATATACTGCACAAGTTAGGTTAATGTGTCCATACAAAAAATGTAAAAATATTTGTATTAGTTTTATATTTTGTATTATTATATTTTTGTTCTACTAAAAATATAAAAATACCTCCAGTATGCTTACAATTTTATATTTTCTTCCAATTATATTATTTGTGCCATATAAAATTACCCTGTAAGGCTATAATGTAAGCTAACTTTTTTAATTTTTCAACTTTATTCTCTCTCTCTCTCTTTCTCTCTCTCAATAAAATTTATGGTGATCAATTGTAAGAATGAAATTTTAAGTTATTGTAAATATTTATATTTTAGACACTTCAATAGAAGTACGCATTATAAAATTTTGTACTTAATAAATTAAAATTTAGATTTTGTTTTTTTAGAGAAAAGTATGTATTAGAAATTTGATTTCAGAATTTGAACACCAATCTCTGAACGCAAATGAAAGTAAAAATATATACACACAAAATAAAAAATTATACAAGAATTTATGTGGTTCGGCACAAGCTGTCTACGTTCACGGGTGCAAAAAATAATCTATTATAACCATAGAATGTATAATCTCGAGACCAAAAATATCCCAAAATCCGAGTTCTAAAACAAATCATGTTTTTCTGCTCAAGGAATATTCTTGTGCTCCCAGTATTTTTTTTACTTCTCTGTACATCTCTTCCCCCTTTAATTCACTTTTCACATGATAACTAGAGTTGTAAGGTTCTATTTATAAGAAACTTTAAAACTCTAATCCTATACAATTACAAAACTTTACACATATTAGACTTTTTGTAGATTTACAACTCTAACTTAGTTCAAATACATATAAATAAAATATTAATTATATGAGTCCGCAGAATACAAGACATACTCACAACAATTTTCACCTTAACTTGAATTTCGTAAATCACCTTAAAGATAATCAGTGTCGATGTCGATTATGCCGTCGTCATCAATTCACCACATTCAAACCAGCATGGGTCGCACTTCTACACCGAGATGCCCAACAATTATTTGTCGAGTTGTTCGTCGTCACTCCATCTATTCGTCGAGGTGTAGTAGTTGCCAATCATCTGTCGAATCAAGAAATTGTCGTCTGACTTGACTCCACCTACAACTAAAATTTCAGTTGCGTTCATTGATGATTAATCTTCCGCCATAGATTGAACCAGATTGCTTCCGATACCTCTAATCTCCCACAATTAATCCCGATTGCCCCTGATCTGGTTTAATCTCACATGATCAATCCCAATCTATGCTGATCTGTTTAATCTTACCAGATCATTCAGAATTTAAAAATTCTGACCGTACCGATAAATCCGCAGCGATGAAAAACTTTAAAATACACATTTTACTTTAATTATTTTGCTATATGTACAAATCGATATAACAAAAATAATTTAAAATTATCAATTTCAACACTGCAACCACAGCCATTCTAACTCTTGCAAATCAACACAATATCTTTAGTTTCATGATTAATGGCGTGAATCACCATTAATCACACAAACCATTCCAAATCAAGTTTCCTAAAACCAAAGTGCCGAATATTCATGTCATGAATGGCGCGATTCACCTTAGCATGCCGATGTTGCGAGTTCAACGTTCTAGCGCTAGCGTGGCTCCTTTTTCTTTTTTTTTTTTCTTTCTCTTTGTGCAAAAAAATATTTTTCTTTGATTTAGTTGAACCGAAATTAAAAATAATACCTGTGCTCCGATCTCCTACCACGGCTTCAAATCTTCAACCGTCGGCTTACATACTATTTGTTAGGATTTAAACACTAATTTTCGAAAGCAAACAGAAGCAAAAACATACACACACCAAATAAAAAAATTACACAAGAATTTACGTGATTCGGCGCTACCCACCTATATCTACGGATGCGAGAGATATTTTATTATAACCGTAGAATGTACAATTTCAAAATTAAAAATACATCAAAACTCAACACCCATAACCCGAGCTGTGAAATAAATCTCGTTTTCCCGCTTAATGGTTATTCCCGTGTTCCTAGTATTTTTTCATCACTCTCAACATCTCTACCCGATTTGATTCACTTTCCACATGATAATTAGAATTAAGAAGTACTATTATAGAAAACTCTAAAATCCTATCCCCATATAATTATAAAACCTTACACATATTAGATTTCTTGTGAATTCATGACTCTAGTCTAACCCAAATAAATATAAATAAAATATTAATTATATAGATCTACAGTATATAAGACATACCCCCAACACTTGATCTATCTTAAAGAAACAAAATAATGTCTCACTTAAAATAAGTTCTGATTTGTTTTTTTTTTTCTTTTTTTGTTTTGTTTTGTTTTGTTTTGTTTTGTTTTCCAGTTCAATGTCTTGTCTTACAAGGCTTTCTACTACATTCCTTTATATAAGCCATCCAATGGCTTGAAAGTCATCATTGAAATTTATGTAATCATGCCCGAAAGATTGAATTTATAACAATTCAAGTAAATTATTGGCGCAATAACTTAAATAAATAGCCTAATAATGCGGCCCAAAATAGTTAACAAAGTTTAAGTTATTAGTAATAATCTATAAATAGATCACATACCTAATATTTTGAATAAAAATCCAAATAATTCGATTTGAAATACTTACGCTCAAATTATTAGTACAGCTCACAAAGTTTATTATATATTAGATATAATTTATCTCTCATCTATGTGAAATGTAATATCACATAATCATATCCAAGGCAATTTGATCCAGGTCAAAGCTTGCACGAAGTCGGGCCAACTCACGCTCGAGTGACACTTCGAGCGGGGCAAAAGAAATTGATTTTTTAAAAATCCTACAACTAGTCTTTGGCCTGTAAATTTTTCCTAGATGGCCTTCACGAAATCCATGACACATGTATGAAGAGCCAACTTGAAGAACGGCTTGAAGATGAACCATGAACGGGAACCAAGCAACAAACTTATAATTCTAAATTGATTTTTTTTAAAGTACTTAAAACTTGTATGCGCACCTCGACTAATTTCTGTGAGACCAATTTTACCGTTCACTTGCGGAGATCCAATTAAATTTGAGGCAAATTCTCGTATGAATTAGTTTCAAAAAGTTGATAGCACCTAAAAAATTTTGAATATAAAATTTAAGAATGAACAAATCTCCAAGTCCCAAGCTTTAACCACCAAACTAATCCCTTAGAGTTAATATCATATGACTTTCGTTCATTAAATTCTGATTTGTCGAATCTTGACTAGAGCTATTTGAATAATAAGCAATAAAGTACAACCATGAAAGTCTTTGACAAGCATTAATAAGTATCAACAAATTCAAAATTTGTGGAACACATGTTTTCAATTCTTTGATCTTCATGAACTCGTTATTGCACTGTTCACAACTGTAGCGAAATCTGATAACATCGGTGATGTGATAACAAAATACGTCATGGCATGGCAAAGACATGATAATTTGGCATAGGATGTGGGTTACAATGAATATGTCCAGCAAAATTAACAACCAAAAAACATTCTAAGGTCATTTAAGCTAAAGACCAAGTACAAAAATAAAGTGCAAATGATAATAGCACTCTATTTGTTTCGACGAAAAATATTTTAATTACAAAAATATTTTAAGCAATAGATAATATTTTTAAAAAAAATATTTTTAATGTGTTTAGCTGATTGTACTGATCGATGTAGTAATGTTAATATTAGTGGTGATAATCGATGTGGTAGTGGTGGGGCTCGACGGCAATGGTGGAGGCAATGACATGATGGTATTGGTGACTGTCGAACCCTTGACTCTGACCCCAGAACGAGGACTTGTGACCCTTGATCTCGAAACTTCCGAACTCTAACTCTCAATCCTCAGCTGTTGCAGCCCAACTTTTAACCTTAGCCTCCAGACCTTGAACTTTAAAAACTAATCCTTAGTTCGTAGCCCCCAACCCTTAGCCTCCTATCCCCGCCCGTCCCCTTGTTTTCCAAACCCTAGACCCTAAACACATGAACCCTAAAAGTCTCAACCGGTTTATAAGTGCACTTTGATATGCTTTTGTTATACATCGATTTGATTCCGATTACGGTTCGATTCTTGATTTTATGCTTAGAGTTTTCCAATCCATTGAACTACATGAATATATACATTTGTTTGGGCTATTTTTTATTGATAGGAAAAAAATTCAACTTTAGTTTGAAATTTTTACATATATTAGGTTCTTTTGTTAGAGGAATTTTAAACAAAAAAAAATTAATCAAAAAATGAAAAAAACCAAAACATACAAAAGAAAACTATTTTTCACCCAAAAAAGTCCAGAATATAAAACAGGTTATAATCAACAAGAAAGGTAGTTACAAAAAGAAAAAAAAAACTTCGGTTGGATTTTTTTTATAAGGAAATTTTTTTAACAAAAAGAAAAAAACAATTAAAAATTTTATAGGGGAGCTGAAAGGTTGTTCTATAGGAGACTATGCAAAACTTTGGTTAAAGAAAGTTTACGTTGTAGATTCTTTTAGAGAAGAGAAATTTGAAAAGTAAAAAAAATACCAAAGATTATAAAAAGATTTAGGACAAAAAAATGTTTAAAATGAATAAGCTACACAAAAGAAGCCTGACTAGATATATTATTGTAGGGTCAGCTACTTTGAAAGGCATAGCCACGTGATGCCATAAGTTTCATGAGAATTACACGGTCATGTGACTTCTGCGTTTAGGGTGAACCTAACATGACCGTATGTTGCCCAAAGGGCTTGTAGCACCCTGTAATATATCCCTTGCAACAACCAATTGTTCATCCGTACAAGGTTCATGTTGTGTTTTTAAGGTATAACATGCTGTTGTACTCTTTAAAAGATTTGGTATTCAAATATGTTGGGATTTATATATTAATTTTTGAACGCAAACGGTAACAAAAATATGCACACTCAAAGAGAAAAAATTACACAAGAATTTACGTAATTCGGCACAACTAGCCTACGTCCACGAGTGTAAGAGATAATCTACTATAATCGTAAAGTGTATAAACTTGAGATTCAAAATATTTCAAAACTCAACACCCACAACCCGAGTCCTGAAACAAATCATGTTTTTCTGCTCAAGAGTTATTCCCGTGTCCTCGGCATTTTTTCATTTATCTCTATATCTCTACCCATTTGATTTACTTTTTACACGATAACTAGAGTTATAAGGCCCTAGTTATGGAAAATTCTAAAATCTTAACCTATATAATTATAAAACCTTACACATATTAGACTTCTTGCGGATTCATGACTCATGTTAAGCCCAAATACATGTAAATAAAATATTAATTATATGAGCTCGCAAAATACAAGGCACACACCCAAGAATCTCCACCTTGGCATGAATTCTACAAATCACCTTAAAAATAATCTGTGTCGATATTGATTCTACCGTCATGGTCAATCTGTCACACTAAATTAGCATGGCCCGCACTTTTATACCGAGATACCCGACACCTATTTGTCGAGGTGTCCGTCGTTACTCCACTTATTTGTTGAGTTGTAGTGATTGCCAATCATCTGCCAAATCAAAAAATCGCCGTCTGACTTGGCTCTAGTTACAACTAAAATTTCAGTTGCATCCATTGATAATTAGTTTTCTGCCATGGATTGAACCAGATTGCTCCCGATACCTCTGATCACCTACAATCAATCCCGATAACTCCTGATCAGGTTTGATCTCATCCGATCAATTTCAATCTATATTGATCTATTCAATCTCATCAAATCATTCAGAATTTGAGAATTTTGACCATATTGATGAATCTGTAGCGCTGAAAAGCCTTAAAATACACATTTTTTATAATAATTTTGTTATATATACGAACCGATATAATAAAAATATTACAATCACACCCAATCAAAACCCTTACAAATCAACACGATATTTTTAATTTAATGATTAATGGTGTGAATCACCATTAATCACGCAAACGCTTCCAAATCAAGTTTTCCAAAATCACACAAATCTTTTTAAATCAAGTTTTTGAAAATCAAAGTGCTGAATATCCCTGTTCTGAATGGCGTGAATCATCTTGGCTCGCCACTGTTGCGAGTTCAACATTCCAGCGCTAACGCTGGCTCCTTTTCCTTTAATTTTTTCCTTTCTCTTTGTGCAAAAAAAAAATATTTTTCTTTGATATAATTGAATTGAAATAAAAAATAATACATATGCTCCGATCTTTCACCATGACTTTGAATCTTCAATCGTCGGCTCTGATACCACTTATTGGAATTTGAACAACAATCCTCGAATGCGAACGATAACAAAAACATGCACACCTAGAGAAAAAAAGCATACAAGAATTTACGTGATTTGACACAACCTGCCTACGTTTACGGGTGCGAGAGATAATTCACTATAACCGTAGAATATATAATTTCGAGATAAAAAATACCCCAAAATTTGACACCCACAACTCGAGTTTTGAAGCAGACCCTATTTTTTTGCTCAAGAGTTATTTTTGTCCCCTCGATATTTTTTCATCTCACTCTATATATCTACTCTATTTGATTCACTCTCCACATGATAATTAGAGCTACAAGATCCTATTTATAGGAAACTCTAAAACTCTAACCCCATATAATTTCAAAACCTTATATATATTAGACTTTTTATGAATTCATGACTCTAACTCAGTCCAAATATATATAAATAAAATATTAATTATATGGATTCGCAAAATACAAGGCATACATTCAAGAAAATATATGTTGAACTCACTAAGTGAATCATTCATATAAAAAATTAAATTGATTAAATAATAATAGCTATGTGATTGGATCACACTTGTCTAAAAATAAATAAAAAGTAACTATAATTTTAAAATACATAAAAAAATATAATCAAATCACACAACTATAAATATTCGATCAATTTAATCTTTATGATTTATATATATATATATATATATATATGTGTTATTGAGATAATAAATATCTCATGTTATTGGGATAATAAATAATATATAAGTATCGAATATACAAATAAATAAATATGAATGACAGGAAATTAGGATTTTTATAACCGCTAAAAAGAATTTTGTAATAAAATTTAAAAATTCTAATTTAATTTGGTTTAACCACTTCAATTTTTTTTTCAAAATCTGCACAAACTCTCCCCTGCTCTCTTTTTATTCAAAAAAATATTGGTGAAAATTTAACAATTGCACATATTATGAAAGCTAATACATATTAAATTTCCTAAACATTCAAAAAATATGAAATTATTCTCTTATATATTCATGTAAGGTGGATTTTTCAACAATTTGCACTTTATCTATAGGGCATGTTTGTTTTGAGGGATACAAACATGGAATTCGATTAACAATCCTATATTCCATGTTTAGTTATAACAAATGAGTTTGGATACACTATTCAGGATGAATTGTGAATTTCATAAACATGTGATAATTCTATCATAGAGAAAAGGATAGAATTGACAATCCAAAGTTAAAAATTAATATCAAATGTCAATTAGTAGCATTTTATTGATTATTTTTTGGTTTAGAAAAATATTTTATTATTAATTTTTTATTCATAAAATAGTTTATTTTTTATTTAGAAAAATTGTTTTATTTATTTTTTAATTAGGTTGGATATTATTGTTTTGCCATTGCTAGACGAGTTTTTTTTGTGAAATTTGCAATTAACAATTAGCAATTAGCAATTTTCAAATTTAAAAGAAACGCTTTTTTTTGTGAGATTTATAATAGCAGTTAGCACTCAGGGTGTGTATTACACAGGAAAATAAATTTTAATTTGTCATGGCCATAAGTTTTGCTTTTTAATTTATCATGTCCTATGAAATAATCAAACATGAAAATAGATAATATGAGAGATTAACAATGTATTAGATATACTATCCTAAAATTATTAGTGGTAGAATACGAAATATTCCGATAATCATTTCTTTCAAAACAAACGTAACCATATTATCAAAAGGCAAGAGTACCATAAAATAGTTAAACATATCTACATAGATAAAAGTTGAAATTTTCAAAACATTTGACTCCAAATTGTGCTGTACACCCCTGAATAATGACAAATATCTGACCCCAAATGGTGCAGTTTGACCCCCAAATAGTGGCAGTGGTACTACCACATAAGGGGAAAAACTACTTTAATTTTTTTTTATTGAAAATAAGGTGCCATAGTTTAATAATTATTTTTTCTAAAACAGAAAAAGTCCTTGAATTGAAAAGAAAATATAGTTATGTATGGTACTATCATTTAAATACTTTAACCTTAAGCCCCAAACTCTCAATAATTTAGCCCAAACAGGGATATATTAGATGTTTTCACAGAAAGTAAACAAGCAAAAAATACTCTAAATAATCATAAAAGCTCCAAATAATTTTAAATTGGCTAAATCTTGAATTACAAGTTTGAAGCTTGGCTCAACTTCATCTGTATGATTGTAGCACTGTGTTTTAATAGGTTTATCTTAATTATGAAAAATTATATAGGTCCAATTTACTGTGCTAGTATATTTTTGTGTGTATTGAACAAGTTCGTGCTGAGATAATTATTCTTTATAATTATTATATTAAATAACTAATACTCCATATTTATTATGAATATTTATGCTCTTATTCCCGAAATAATCAATAGACACATACATTTAATGTTTGTTATTTTGATTCATAAAAATTAGATTTTTAATAGGTCAATAATCTTAGTGAATTAGATAACGACATTATGTATACAGTGAATATTAATCATTAACGAAATTCACATCTTGATAAAAGGATTGATGAAACCTCCTTATAGAAACTTATAAGTTTTGATTATGTCAAACTATGCAGATGAATTTTGTATCCAAGATATCAAATAAGTTAAGTGAAAAATATTAAAAAAATTATAAGTAGTTGATTAAATAAAATTATCAGTAATTTAATTTAATTGACGAGTATCTGTAATTTTAACGTGGGCAGATAAATAAGAATTTGATAATATAGAGTTCAAAATTATTTTTTGAGATAAAAATGGGAGTGCAATTATAATTTTTTAGTAGTAAGAATTATAATTTATAGAATTAAAAATTTAATTAGGATGAAATTAGATTTTTCTAATTACATAAGGAGCTTGAATTTTATTTACTCAGCTGGTTCATGTCGTAACTTATTTATATGTTGTCAAATCTCTTGGCAGCTAAGGTTTTTTGTATTCTCGTGAGAAACAAAAAAGAAAGCATAGCCGAACTAGAGTTTAGGTGACGAATTTGCAGCTTACACTCAGTTCGTGTTTAGATATACGAAAATACAGCAAAAGGCTTGAGGTGTAGTCAGTTACATGTTCGTGTGTATCTATTCGACAGTTTTCAATTTGAGTGCCGAAACGAGCTGAAACCAAAGAGATCTTGAAGGTATAATATTTATTATGTTGATCTAGGATTTTAATTGGGTTATCTTATTTTTTATGTATAATTAATATGCACTGTTATCGGTTCTTGGGATTTTGTTTCCCAACAAATATAATATCTAATTGTATCTTTATAATATCTAATGATATCCTTGTACTATTCTTTCCAATTATATTCAATCATATCCATAATATCCAATCATATCCTTGTAATATTTTATTCCATCTTTGTAATATTCCCTTCCCTTTCTGTATACCTTAGATATAGTTTTCATTCATTAGTTATTTTTCCTTTTGATAAAGATTGACTTACCATATATAAGGTATAACTAGTACTATATGTTGGAAGAAATACAACGCCACAATATATACATGTTCGGTGGTCCAAAAAATACATATTTATTAATATACAACGATTACAATGAACTGAAATTACAGAAAAATAAAATAACAGAAATAACATGAATAGAATATGCAAACCGAGTCCTGAAAATGCAGTTTCCTTAAGAATGATTCACCGCTTACCGAGGGTGTTGTAGGTTTTCCACCGGCGTCACTCTCTCAAGATAAAACGGCTGACACGATCGTTGGAACACCACCAAGGATCGGCTACGAACGTACCTCGTCTGTCTTTCTCTCTCACACAGCTTACAATTGTAATCTTAGAATTGTATCTCTCCTATCTCACCTTTTTACCTTTCTGTTGTTGTTCTCTTCAGAAAACCAAAAAAAGCTGGCTTTATATAGAATTTCTGTCATGAGAGTTACAGGAGAATCAAGAGCCAATGAATGGTATTAATTTTTAGAATTCATTTGCCCATTGAATGGCCAATTCAATTGCAATTGAATTTTGCTATTGAATTTTGAAATTTAATGACCAATTGAATTCACGAAATTCCAACAATCTTCCCTATGAATAAAATTGGCGGGAGTACAAATCCAGATTACAAAGCTGACTGCAAGAGAGATAGACAACTGAAAGTCCCAGCATAGGATAGGTAGCGTTTAGCCTTGAACCTATCCTTGTGAGAACCGATCGAATTTATCGATAAATAAGTGGGCGGCTCCGCCTTGAACTGTGCCGCCTTAGCAGTAAATCGAGACAATAGGCTTCACACAACGACTTTCACAACGAAGTTTTCGTTCTCACGGTTGTGTTCGTTTTGGCCATGAAACACTCCTCCTGGTTCTACAAGTATTTTCTCGAGAATTTTGCCTTATCAAATTCTCAAAGAAGCGGCCCCACTTTATACTCACATAGGTGACTTTTATTCAATGGTATTTCTCTATGCTAACCTGGCTCACCAGAAAAAATTATTAAAAGCTTATGCTTAACCTTAAATCATCGCTGCATCATAGAATAGGTAAGAGTTCTCAAACTCCACCGTGATTATCCGAGGTATACGCAATTAGGTTGTCCCATTGAACCTAGATCTTGGGATCTCCCGTCAGCTAGGTTGGGTTTTCCTTCATGATACCTTTTTATGTTACAGGCTTTAATCCCATTCCCATCGATGCTCTTTCAACTAACTCTTTGGTTAACTCTTTGATTAGCGGATCCGCAATATTGTCTTTTGACTTTACATAGTCAACAGTGGCAACTCCACTTGAGAGTAGTTTTCTAATGGTATTATGTCTACGACGTATATGTCTAGACTTACCATTATACATATGACTCTGTACCCTACCTATTGTCGATTGACTATCGCAATGGATATTAATAGCTGGCACAGGTCTAGGCCATCTTGAAACATCTTCTAAAAATTACCGTAGCCATTCGGCTTCTTCAATTGCTTTATCTAAAATAATAAATTCTGATTCCATCGTAGAACGTGCTATACACGTCTGTTTAAAAGATTTTCAAGATACCGCTGCACCACCAAGTAAAAATACATATCCACTTGTAAGATATATTATTTTTAATACATTTTTATGATTGGATTTGTTCAATACATAGAGCTCGACAAGTCTGTAATCCATGAAAAAATTCAAGTTGATCCAATACTTGTAGTTATGCGATAGAAAACATTTGTTTAATAGTTTTGTTATCAAATTTATTGTTTATAACTATTTATTTGTAGATAAATGTTATGAAATTACATAGTTATAGATATTGAATTAATTTGAATTATTTTATGGATAATAAACTTGACGAATTTTACATAATAAATGAATTTAATCATAATAATGTATTCAAAAACCAAAGCCATAAGCCACACAGCATCCGTGCTGTGCATGCTGCACAGCACAATCCCCTGATCCCTCAAATTAGTCGTCATCACACTAAACAAATCAAAATTCTTCAGACCTTATCGTCCTGGTTGTGAAACCACTAGACTCCTTGCAGCATCTCCTCCATAACCTTTGGGGAAACGCCGAGGTTCGTCCCTTGGAAGAAACCTCACATCGCGACTCTTCCTGGACTTCCCGACGACTTCCTTGCATCGGATCCAATCTTCATTATGCTGCTGAGGTCAATATCTGAAAAATTGAACTGGGTCTTGCTTTCGTCATCGGATGTATAATCTAATTATATAATTTGATTAAACCTTAATATGTATCATTCAATGAAATATTAATGTATATCATTTTCTGTGTTTTAAACCAAGTGAGACATTAAAAAATGAGACATGTTAAAAATTTAAAATTGAAAAACAATCATATTAAAAAATTAGGATATCCTAATGTGTATCATTTCAATTTCTAATTGATATTTCAGACACTATTAATATGTATTAGTTCAGCAAATTGTTCCATGCGTATCTTTTTTAATGTGCCATGCGTATCATTTTTGGTTACAAAAATGAAATGGTCATTCAATTAATGTATATCATGTTCTACAATTTTAGCAAAGGTGACAAAAACGACATATTTACAATCTTCTATGTGTAATATTAAATAATACAAGTACATCGAATTGTCTCATTATCTGTAATTTTCATGACAAAATAATGCACATGATTTTTTTGTAAAACTGTGTTATTTTAGAAAAATGATACACATGCATCAACAACATTTCAGAATATTGTTTCATATGTATTATTTTTAAAACTTATATTGTGACATGTGGATCAATTTCTACAATTTTAGAAAAGATGGAAAAACGATATAAAATGGATTAACCAAAATATTATTAATATGTATTATTTTATGTTAATGTCATATTGTACAATGTGTATCATTTTCTGTTACAAAAAAATAAAGCGACAACTTAATTAATGAATATTATTTTTTGTAATTTTACCAAAGATGACGAAAAATAACATAGAATAGATTAAGTAAAACATTATTGCCAAAAAAAAAAGCGACAAATTCTCTCTTAACGTATTTTGTTATCAATTATAGTGATTTTGTGAATGTTGGTAATTGCCATTTAATAAAACAAATTTTTTGCAAATCTTTTCAGTTTAATCATAAAATCAATTAAACTTAAAAAATAGTATAAAGGTTCATTTTTTCTGAATATTTGAAAAAAAGACTTTATGTAATACACAACTTATAGGGACTCGGTCGCTTTTATTTTGAAGTAATTAATTAAACTTTAATGTTGTGTTTTCGGCGAAAAAAATGATTAAGTGTCTAATTGTATGAAAGAATTGAAAAGAATTGAAATTTAATCTTAATAACAATTGTTGATGATAATTATATACTTGATAATGTATGAAAATAATTATCGTGGGTTGGTTGAATGAGCCGTGAGGCGTTGGAATAAAATTTGGATTTTTGTGTACATTTTCTTTCTTTGGAGTGCTATCTAGCGAGAGACAGATTGATCGCTCTCGAGACTGATCGATTGGTCTATGATAGATAACAACTTTAACTTCGGGTTTTGGGCTTTCAAAATCATTTCTCTCATCTCCTTCTATATCTAAACTAAAACCCTACCCTCTAGATTTGTGTTTTGAGTGCTACTTGAGCTTCTCTTGCTCCTTTGAAGGTGATCCCTTGCTTCCCTCTTGATAGAACACCCGTTGGAGGTTGGAAGTACGCGTTAGAATCTTCATCTTCGCCACTTGGTTGGAGGTTTAGTTGATTGAAGCTTCCTATGGTTGGAATCTTGTGTTTTGAGCACCTAAAAGATATGATCTATGACTATTATTGAACATTTGTTAGATATGAGTTGTATATTTTGTGTATATATCTAAAAGCATGAAAGAAAATTGAAGTGAGTTTTGATGAAACTATATGTTGCATATCGCATAACCATCATTGCGTGTTATGCATATAATTATTGTTAGTCATCTTTTCTACAAGACACGGCCATGTTGTTTAACAACATTTTAGGTGGTAACAGGAAGAAAGCTATGGAATAGAGTTGGTGGTCTTGAGACCCTTTTTTTTTTGTAGTAGTTGGTAGAATTACATATCTTTCATATCATCTTTTGAAAATTAAAGGTTGTAAATGTAATTTTTTTGAATACTTAGACGGTTGTATTCGTGTTGGTGTAACCCTTGTTGTAAGGTCTTAAGGCCACATGTGAGACCCTGATCTGTTTTTTTCGACGTTTCTCGACATGTATTTATCGTTTTTGTTACATTATGTTTATATATATTTTTAATGCATGTTCGGCTTTAGAAATGCATGTGGGGTTGATTACCAGGGCCGTTGGGCGTAGTAGTGCAATTTTTTTTTTAGAAAAGGAGATTTTCGAGAGCCTATAAATATATATTTTTAGATATTTTTATAAGATATTTCATCTCTCTAGCTTTTAAAATCAAACCAAAGCCTCTGCCTTCCCTCTAACTTCTCGGGGGCTTGGGGCTTGATTTTCGACGGTTAGATAACGGATCCTTAGTAACTTCATGATGAGCTACGCATTCATCTGGACATAATTTTGTTCTGACGAAGTTTATTTTTGCACGTGATTCGAGACGTCGAGTTGTTAACTCAACGAGGTAGGATCCTAGACTCTCATGTCTTATAAGCGTGCTACATGTGATTGTGTGTGTTTTTACCGTTTAAAAATGCATGAAAAATTTATTATGTTTTGAAAAGTCGAGTTTTGGTTCAAAATCATTTTGTGTTGTTTTCGATTGGAGAAAACGGGTTTTAGGCATTTCTTTCTGTGTTTCTTAGTAGTTTTGGGCTTTGATATATTCGAGGGTGTCGAAAGGAAGTTTGGATGCTTCGATTTGGGGTTGAGATGGCAGGATCCGTAGCTCAAGTTAGGTTTTCGCTGTGGCCCAGTCGACTGCACTTGGTGGTTCAGTCGACTGGATCGATAGTGTGTTGATCCAGTCGACTGGGTTTGGGAGTTCAGTCGACTGGGTAGGTTCTGTGTTGGGTTTTAGGTTTTCAGTAGTTTTTTAGTTGGCTGAATTATGGGGTTTAAGCGACTGAAGTGCTGTTGGAGTTGTTTTATCGTTTTATGGGAGTCGTGTTGTGGCCTTGGGGGTCGTGTTGTGGCTTCGGGAGTTTGTTTAGGTCTTGTTGTCCTTAGGGGTGACGTGCATGGTTAGATGTGGGACGTGTTGGGTCCGATGTTCTTTTTTTACAAGATGGGGGTTTTAGAAAAAACTGGTGTTTTGTGAAAATGTTTATGAAAATTGTTTTGTGGGAGGTTTAGAGTTGGCCTTCAGGTAGGTTTTGTTCTGCAAGTTATTGGTCATGTCGGGCGTGTGGCATGTGATGTCGTGACGGGTTATGTGGCGAGTGGCGTCGTTATGTAAAATATTGTGTTTATACGTGATTTTATGCATTTAAAACTCTAATTTTATTCATGCATGTTGTAGGACGGATATGTGGTCTTGGTGTATTTAAAACTCTGATTTTAAAAGATGCATAATGAGGGGCGTATATGGGTCCTACGGTGAGAACCCGTGAAGATATTTTGGAGCATTAAAACTCTGGTTTTAAAAGATGCGTAATGAGGGGCGTATATGGGTCCTACGGTGAGAACCCGTGAAGATGTTTTGAAGCATTAAAACTCTGGTTTTAAAAGATGCATAATGAGGGCGTATATAGTCTCACGGTGAAAACTCGTGAAGATACATAATGAGGGGCATATATGGTCTTACGGTAAAAATTCGTGAAGATGCATGTGATGCGTGTGTTGTGTACGTTAACTCTGGTTAACGATCCGATATATGTTAACTCTGGTTAACGGTCCGATATATGTTAACTCTAGTATAAATTTATATCAAACTATTTTCGAGGCTCGTGTCAGCCGTGATATGAAATCGTTTTCTAAATGTTTTCTTCTGAGACTCGTATGAGTCGTGATATAAAACTATTTTTTTAAAATTATTTTCAAAGCTCGTGTGAGTCAAAAATTGCATATTATTTTCCTAGCATGTTTAGTTTTTACTTTATGTTTGTCTAGTTTTTGCTGAGTTTTAGCTCACGGTGTAGGATTTGAAATATTTTTCAGGTACCGGTTACGCAGGTTGATCTAGAGGAGCTGGAGGGGTAGAAGATCTGTAGTCTTTCTTTTTGTTTTTTTTTTGGACCATGTATGTTTACATATTTTCAGTGTATTGTAAGCCTGTTAGCGATTATATTCAGTGCATGTATGTTTTTCTCTGAGAGTGAACATCGAGTTGGGTGTTATGTATGGTTGTTTGTGGGTGTTCACGTGACCCAAAGTTCGGGGCGTAACAACTTGGTATTAGAGCTCTGGGTTCGAATACCTAAGAGCAGTGGAAAGAGGGTGTATCACCAGGTGAGATTGATTGTGTGTGCTTGATTGCATGTGATTAGATATTTTGATAGCATGAGCATGATAGCGAGTTAACTATGTGAATGTCGTGTATATGTGAGCATGGTGGTTGAACCTTAGGATTTATCAGTCTTTTCTTCGGCTGTTTGGTTAACAAGCTTGGAAGCCGAGTTAGAAATGTGTATGGCTGACGTATATTCTAGTAAGGAATCTAAGCAGGTTATTAAAATTGACGCGTCGCTCTTGTTGGTTCTCCTCAATATGTGGGGCTTGTTTAGCATGAACCTATGTTGCTACGTGTTAGCATGCTTATGTAGTTAGTGTCTATGTTCATGCGATGTGCTGCGTCTTATGTTCTGTCTTTTCTTTCTCATAGACGTGATGTCTGCGAGGAGAGAACGAGGCCGTGGTCGAGGTCGTGGCCGTAGTTTTGGCCAAAGGGATGTGCCTATCCCTGATGCTGAGGATTCAAATGTTCCCAAAGGACCTGTTGATTCGGTAGGATTGCTGTGTGCACTGGTTGGCTCCATTGGTCCGCTGGTTGAGACCGCTAGGGAGAGAGAGAGAGAACCCAAGCTAAGGGAAATAGTAGCGATGCGAGAGTTTAGGCGTCTTGACCCTCCTACCTTTGCTCGGGATCTTGACCCTATAGTGGCTACAGAGTGGTTGGAGCTGGGGACCCAGATCCTTGATAGACTACAGGAAGTGGAAGAAGATCTGCGGGTTTCTTTTGTTGCTTTTTAGTTGAGAGATGATGCTCACGAGTGCTGAAAATATGCCCGGAATACTGTGGAAGGCACGTGGGCAGCTTTCACAAGGGTTTTTCTAGAGAAGTACTTTCCAGCTTCTTCGAGGGACTTATACAGGGAGGAGTTCTATGTTCTCACTCATGGGACGATGAACATTGTGCAGTACGAGGCCAGATTTACCAGTTTGTCCCAATTTGCACCGAAGTTGATGGGCACAGACGAGTTGAGGTCGAGGAGGTTTGAGCGGGGCTTGAGGCCGACGATTAGGGAGCAAGTGGCAGGGATGAGGTTACGTGTTTTTACAGAGCTGGTGGAGTCGGTAGCGATGATTGAGAACACCTTGAGCGAGACTCGGATTACCAAAGCAGTTTTCTACACCAACACCATCGGTGGCTTCGTTTAGGAGGCCAGAGCTGAGGGAGGTTAGATGTTATCGTTGTGGACAGCTGGGGCATTGTGTGCCAGATTGTCCGCAGCCAAGGTAGTACTGGGATCTACAATTGAGGCAGTCCCAAGGTCTCGTATTGGTTCAGTCATAGGGGATGGGGCCGTCGATTTGTTTTGGATGTGGCCAAACTGGACATATTCGCAGGAATTGTCCCCAGAGATAGAGTACACCGAGCACGGTAGGCACACTAGTGGGTTCATTTGTGTAGGATTGACAGCAACATCACGTAGTTCAGACTTCTCGAGTTACAGATGGGGGTACTTTAGCTCAGTCGGTACAGTAGCCAATAGTACCGGGCTATGGTGGACAGACCAGGATGACGCAGGGCCGAGTGTATGCCCTCACATCTCTTAGTTCTTTCATGGCACCAATTGTGTCTGATGATGCAACTATTCCTCCAGTGAGCAGAGATACTTTATGAGTGTGCAGACTTTAAGCTAGTGTTCTTACCGACACGGGAGCATCGTGTTTCTTCATTACATTTGTTGTGAGAGTTGGGGATGAATTCCGTGGGTGGTGTGCTGTGTTTAGACATCGGTTGGTGAGCTTGTGAGGTTGGGACCAGTTGTAAATACTGTGTTTTTGAGGTAATTAGCCGTTGTTTAGCACGTATGACCTTGTTTGACCGCATCCTAGGAGTGGTTTGGTTGACCGCCTCTCGTTCCTGTGTCGATTGTGATCGATAGAATTGTTTTCTTTTGACCTTGTACTGAATTTTGGCGACGAAATTCTTTTAAGAGAGGTAGAATTGTGAGACCCTGACCTATTTTCTTTTTTCGGTGTTTTTCGACATGTGTTTATCGTTTTCGTTACAGCATGTTTATATGTGTTATTCATGTATGCTTGGGTTTAGAAATGCATGTGGGGTCAGTTACCAGGGCCGTTGGGGGTTGTGGTGCAATTTTTTTTAAAAAAAGAAGATGTTTTCGTGAGTCTATAAATATCCGTCTTTAGATATTTTTATTAAATATTTCCTCCCTTTAGCTTTTGAAATCAAACCAAAATCTCTGCCTTCTATCTAACTTCTCGGGGGCCCGGGGCTTGATTTTTGACGATTAGATAGCGGATCCTTAGTATCCTCGTGGTGGGCTATGCATTCATCCGGGCAGAATTTTGATCTGACGAAGTTTGCTTTTGCACGTGGTCTGAGGCATCGAGTTTTTGAGTCAACGAGGTAGGATTCTAGACTCACATATCTTATAAGAGTGTTACGTGTAATCGTATGTGTTTTTACCATATAAAAATGCATGAAAAATCGATTATGTTTCGAAAAGTCAAGTTTTGGTTCAAAATCGTTTTCTGTTGTTTTTGATTGGAGAAAATGGGTTTTAAGGCATTTCTTTTGATGTTTCTTAGTAATTTTGGGCTTGGGTATGTCCGAGGGTGTCGAAATAGAGTTTGAATGCTTCGATTTAGGGTTGAGATGGCTGGATTCGTAGCTTAGGTTAGGTTTTTGTTGTGGTCCAATCGACTGGACTGGGTGGTTCAGTCGACTGGGTCGACAATGTGTTGATCCAGTCGACTAGATTTGGGGGTTCAATCGACTGGGTTGGTTCTGTGTTGGGCTTTTGGTTTGTAGTAGCTTTTTAGTCGGCTGAATTATGGGGTTCAATCGACTGAAGTGCTGTTGGGTTTGTTTTGTTGTTTTAGTGGGGTCGTGTTGTGGCCTTCGGGGTCGTGTTGTGGCCTTCGGGGTCTTGTTGTGGCCTCGGGAGTTTGTTTAGGTCTTGTTGTCGTCTTCGGGGGTGACGTGCATGGTTAAATGCGGGACATGTTGGGTTCGATGCCCTTCTTCTAAAAGATGGGGGTTTTGAGAAAAGTCGGTGTTTTGTGAAAACATTTACGAAAACCATTTTGTGGGAGGTTTAGAGTTGGCCTTTAGGTAGGTCATGTTCTGTAAGCTGTTGGTCGTGTCGGGTGTGTGGCATGTGATGTCGTGATGGGTTATGTGGCGAGTGGTGTCGTTATGTGAAACGTAATATTTATATGTGGTTTTGTGCATTTAAAACACTGTGTTAGATCTAGGCAACCCAAGAAGAGGGGATGATTGGGTCATTGAAAAAGGCAAAAGTAATTTAAAAACCTTTTTTGGAAATCTTTTAATATAGCAATAAATCAAGATATGCAGATATATAACCAATGCAAATATTAAAAGATGAGGGATAGAGAAATAGAACCAGACACCAGGGATTTATAGTGGTT
>JAOTRH010481223.1:0-25387 GCA_034768845.1 Heliamphora exappendiculata | reverse complement strand
TTATAAGTTTTAACCGGGCCAAACCCTGCAGGTGGATTTAATTATTTGGCGGTCAAATAAGTTAAGCGGAAGGGCTTAAAGAATATCAAGATGCCGATTAAATTAAATTATGAGTAATTAAATTTAATTGGTGGGTATCGAAAATTTTAACGTGGGAATAAATGGTAAGCATTTAATAACAGTAGCTCAATGCTATAAGGTCTTAAGATTATGGGTCAGAGTGCAATTATAGTTCTTTAGTGGTGTGAACTATAATTCAGTGTTTTATCGAAATTACAGAAACCACTATGCGTCTTTCTTTTATTATAGAAATCACTGGTAGATGTTTGTGTTCCACTAAGAGTCCAACTCATAATTATTCTCTAGGTCCCTGCTGTAACCCTATATATATGCGGGTAGGCAGAACCATTTTTAGATGATTTTATTATCATTATTGATATATTATTTTTGTCTTTGAAGACTTGAAAATATATCGAAATTCTACCGGTACAAGTTCTCGGAGGATCGTAACTCACAATACGTTCAAGGATCGCATAAGGGAATACAGTAAAAGATCTGACATGAGTTTCAACTCGGAATCAAGTTGTAGTTGAAGATTAGATCGACAAAAGGTATTCTTCTAAATTAACTTTGGTTGCATGGGTTTATTTTTAATCGTTCGACGTCAAAATTTTTATCTGAAACCCGTTTCGTCGTTTGCCCATCCAGTTAATTTTTTATCGAAAATAATTTTACAAAAATAAAGATCTTAGCAGTGTTGCCTCCAACAAAAACTACTGTTGCCCCAAACCCACCGCCACCAAAAACCACCACCCCAAACCCACTGAAAACCACCACTACAGCAGAGAAAGAGGGACTGAGAGAGAAAGAGCGAAGAGAGGAGAGAGAGCAAGAGAGCAGAGGGAGAGAGAGAGAGTAGACAGAGAGTGGAGAGCGATGACAGAGAGGGGAGAGAGTAGAGAGACCGAAGAGAGGGGAGCGAGCAGAGAGAGGGCAAACATCCGAGCTCCACGCCGCATGCTACCGCTACCACTAACCCTTCACCACCAACACACCTCCGGTCTCTTGTCGCCGTCACCTCTCCGGCCACCACCGCTGGCCACCGTCGGACCTAATAGTCTCTGTCGTCTCTCTCTATGCTCTTTGTCCTCTCTCTCTCTCTCTCTCTCTCTTTCCCTCTGCTCTCTGCTCTCACTCCTTTCTTCTCTCTCTCTCTCTAAATCCCTATTTCTCTGCTCTTGCGGTGGTTTTCGGTGGGTTTGGGACGGTGGTTTTGGGGCGGCAATGGTTTTGGGGGTGGTTTTGGTAGTTTTCGTTAAGTAGTAACAAAAATTTTACCAGTTGAACTAATTTGATAAAAAAATAAAATCTGATGGGAGGTTAGTGACATTTCAGAGACCACATGGGAGGTTTCTGTTTTTGTCAGAAATCTTAAGGAAAGTATTATAATTTAACCTTAAATTTATTGAATTGGTTTTCAAATCTTAATATATAAATTTGAATTGGTTTCCTAATAAATATGTTGCCATATTTATAAGTTGATTATTTGCTCATCAAGGGTTTTCAAATCATAGGTTTCCATTAGCCAGATCTAGTTAAAAATAGAAAAGAAAAGAAAAAATGTAAAATTCGAGAGAGATAAGTAAAATGAGAGAAGTGAAGAAAATGAGAATAAAAGTGGAAAAAGATAAGATGTAAAATACGAAAGAATTTAAAAAGAGAATGCAGAAAAATGAGAATAAGAGTGGAAAAATGAGAGAAGAGTGATAAAATTCAAGAAAAGTTAATAAAAGAAGAGTTGAGTGATACCTGAAGAAGTAACAAGCTACTGACAAAGGAATTAGTGTGTCCACGGTAAATTGCGTCAAGGCTAATCAGAGTTTCATCCAAAACGAATCAAACGAATCAAACGAAGTTCTTCCATGCTCGCATCTGCCGACTGTGCCACATTCATCAAACTAGAGCTAAGCCAGCCGTCACAAGGGATAAGGAGTTAACGAGTAAGAAGGCTGATGCATAGAGCATATTTGCATCGTAATTAGGAGTTAATATCAGCAATGGTACTAGTGGGACGGAATTTGTCCACAATTTAAGGAATGTCGAAAAATTCATTATGAGAAATAAGTGTAGCATATTGATATGTGAGCCCACAAGATGTATAATTTGTGTCTGAGAAGAAAAAAAAGGGGATGACACCACTACAAACTTTCGGTGAGGGAGATTCAGAATAGCAGCGAACTCCTTCATAGTCAAACACATTTCTTATGTTCGAAATAGAAGACATGGACCTACAGATCCTAAAACTGAACAACAACCCTCAATAGTGACTTATTGATTCTCATGATCCTCAAAGACAATAAGGCATTAAGGCCGAAGTTAATGTAGTTTCTTCGTTTAATAACGAAAAACTTGTCCATCTAAAAGGAGAGAGTTTTTAAAGGAAGAAGTGGCACATGGAATGAGGGAGAAAAGGTTAAGGTAATGGTTGCTGAGAGAATGAAGGAACCACAACTTGTTTATATAGGAATGACAGAGTAATGGCCAAGGAACTTCGCTAGAATAAAAGGTTATTACGATCACA
The DNA here is from genome assembly GCA_034768845.1 of Heliamphora exappendiculata. Classification (NCBI taxonomy): domain Eukaryota; kingdom Viridiplantae; phylum Streptophyta; class Magnoliopsida; order Ericales; family Sarraceniaceae; genus Heliamphora; species Heliamphora exappendiculata. The sequence goes on along the minus strand of JAOTRH010481223.1, from coordinate 22,806 downwards.
ACCTATACATTTGTGACCATAATCCTCTAAGTTCACGGCCACAAACTAAAGGGACTGAAATCCTAGAAAACAGTGATGGCGCATATGAATCGAATCAAATACAGGACGGGATGAAGAACATATAACAAAAAAACTTATCTGCGTCGATCCGGACGGACGGACCAAAAAACCGTCCGGACGGAACATGTACAGAAAAACCCTAATTTTCCTAAACCCCCAAGAACTGAAACCCGATATACCTATAAGGCGAAATAGAGATTATATATGCATGACCCTTCTAGTTTGATCACGTTTTAGCTCTTGAACTTGAATATGAAGATCAACACGGCAAACCGACAATCTCGTCTGTAACTTAGATTTTCTACTATATTTTCGAATGCCAAAACATGAACTAAGTTTGGGCTTAAATCATTCGTGTTCCAAACCTTATCTGGCTACCTTCTCATTTTACTTTGGTTTTCACAATATGTGGAACCTCTAGATAATATGAGAATATCATATGCGATACGTGTATTGACGGCCAATGTTATAATGGCATATATATAAATTGGATCTAAAGAGTAATAAGACACTGACTTCTAATGTAAATAGAAAAATTCACTTTAACCGAGAAATAATTTTTCAAAACTTAAATTACAAATCATATCATTTAAGAATTGTAATTGCACTCCTGATCATATTCTCAAAATTGAACTTTCAAGATCATGTTATTAAATACTTATTATTTTTTCCACGTTAAGATTATCGATTAAATTAAATTACTGACAATTTTATTTAATCGACATCCTCTATAATTTTTTAAGACCTTCTGCGTAATTCATTTGATATGTCGGTTTATAAAATCTGTCTACAACGTTTGTTATAATCAAAACTTATAAGTTTCCTTAAGTGAGTATCATCAATCCCTATTCATGAAGTGGATTTCTTCAATGATAATTATCTATCATATAAATAATGTCGTTATCCAACTCACCAAAATTATAGACCCATAAAAGATCGTACCCTTTAATAAATTAAAATAACGAACATTAAATATACGTGTTTAATAATTATTTTGGAATTAACAACATAAGCACTCATAATAACTATAAGGTGTAAATTGATTTTTATAGTTAGTATAAAATTAATTACCTTAATGCGGATTGTTCAATACACATAAAGTATATTGACGCAATGGGTTGAAACAATAGTTAAGACTATTATCAGTTCTCGTAATCAAGATAAATCTACTAAAACACTGTGCTATAACCTTATTGATGGTGTGTCAAAATTCATCTAAGACTGCTAACCAAAACTTATATTCTACAAGAATTAATAATCTGATTTTTCGTGTATAAACAGAACTCTACACACCAGATTAAGTATTTTGTAAAACAAAAGGCAACCATGCACAATATTAAATAAATAATGAAATATATGCATTGCTCATACAAATTTTCATTAAAACTAAAAATAAATTTTATTTAATTAAAATCAAAATACCAAAAATTCAAAATATGATTTTTAGTATATAATTCTAACAAAAACTTTGTCTCATCCGCAAAATTCTTTTTTTCTCAACCGTAACTCGTGTTCAAATAATTTTGGGTGATTTGGTCTAAGATCCCATTTTGGCTATTTTTATAGGAATAAGGATCAAACTCTAAACTACTATATCATCAGGTCCCATTTTTATATATTGTACCTAAAATGCCACTTAAATGAGTATGAACATATCTTATTGTGACCGTCATACAGATTGGTAATGTATATTTTTTATAGCAAGTGAATTTGAAATATGTAATTATGGTAATTCATATGTATTAAATATATATAAGTTGTGTATATATTTCATTTTGAAAATAAGATATACATAGTGATTTATCTCGATTTTTTAGTGAATAGTTATATTTATCAATGTAGTATCAAAATATTTTTATTTTTTGTAGTATAGTTATTATTTCACATAATATCAAATCTTATTATCAAATATAATTCGTCACGAACAACAATGTTATCATTTTCTATAATAAAATATCATATCATCATTTGCTCATTTTCTGTATTAAAATTCTCATGACGAAAATTATTATATTCTTATTTTTTCATTTTCTGTAATAAAATTCTTATTCGTGTAGCACAATCATCATAGCATATTAACATAATCTCATTTTTTGTAGTACAATTTTCTTATCATATTAACATATTATCATTTTTGAGAAGTATAATAATATTAAATCTTATTTCATCAACCAAATATCCCCATTGTTAGACAACAAAATTTTAATTCAATAACTTATTCTCATTTTATAGTTCTTCTGTACATTATTCTCATTTCATCATCTAAGTATTTTGTATGTAAATACAATATTCTCATTTTCTGTAAATAAATTTTTATTTTGAATAACAACGTTATTATTTTCTGCAACAAACATTTTTATTCTTATATAAACATAAAATATGAGCACAAAAAATAGAAACTTATGATCGTTACATTTTTAACTTTTCACGAAACAAAAAATCATTAATCATCATGCAACAAGTCCACATCAATCAACTATGAAAAAACTAAAAAAATATATGAACTACAAAAGGATTAATTTATACAATACACTGATCTTCAAATAAACAAGATTGCTATTTTTTGAAGTAATTTTGCTCCAAAACTTCAAAAAAAATAACAAATCTCAAAATCTGTGTAATAAAAATGGTATCGGTTGAGCCTATAATATAATATGATTCAATTTATTTAGGAGTCTGTATTACCATAAACTGAACATTCAAATATAATCAGGTGGCTGAAATTCAAACTGGATATTTTGCCATATAAAGCGTATAATTTTTGAACTGTATTTTCATAACCTATTGAAGCAAAAATAGAATCATGAGATAGTCTTCCATTTGAAATAAAAAGAGTGAAAAAAACTTCCATAAATAATCTTTGCTAGGGGATGTAACATTCCCATAAAATGTGTTGAGCAATGAATATTATTAATTTCTATGGAGAGCATTTTGAAGGTATAAATGTCCTAAAAAATATTAAAAAGACCTCATGAAATAACAATTTATTACATAGGATTTGTCCTAAAATAAGTGGACAAGATAGGATTTTAGGCTAATTAATCCAATAATTTTTGCAGACGGTACTTTTTTCGTTGAAACTATTTTTCTTTCTCTCTAAGGTGTTCTGATTTTTCTTTGCAACCAATTGAGTCACGCGATATGTTAAACAAGCATGAAAATTTTTAAGTGCTTTAGAATATACCATGGCACTTACATCATGCATTGTACAATATTCTATTCCAATAAGCATACATTTGTTTTAAGGAAAGAAAAATAGTTTAATTTTATAAATAAAAGCATACATATCAAAATAAAACTAGGGGCACAAAGGCCCAATGTATGCCGAAAGAAATTGCACCATGGCCGACCATCAAAGGGCACATAGGGCCAACAAAAGTGTAAGTAATGTTTCCAACACAAAGATGATAATACAAAAAGAAGGGGGAATCTCTCTCTTTCAATATCCCCTCGGTCGCACATGCTGGGAGGAAGTGGTTGGTACAGAAGGAGGTCCGGTATCAGAGTTGCTAAACGAGCTCCCAAAGTCCTCTCCATCATCATCGTTGTTGTTATCATCATCACTGGAGGAGGGAGCTAGGGTCCTCAATCTCGCCTTGGCAGAGGAAGCCATTGCTTGGACAGAAGTAGCTGGGGAACCACTTCGTCTGCCGTACGTTACAGCATGACAACCATAATAATGCTGCTACAACAATCAGCAATAAAATAAAAGGCATAAGCAAAAGAACGAATAAGGATCTAAGAATGAAAATGGACGAAAGAGGGAGAATACTTACCACCTCAATGACCTGCAGGGCAAATGGGATCCCAACCTCTTGAAGAGCTGTATCTTGCTGACACACAAGGGCTCGTAAACTTGACACTAGAAGCAAGCAGTCATCCAACCACTCCCGAGTCACCTATAAGTGCAAAATTAGAAATTCAGCAAGATAATAAATGGGAATAAGTAGATGAGAAAGTACGTGAGGCAAATATAAATTTGTGATGAATTGGCAGTGAAAGTGAACTTAAAATTCATTAGAATGGGAACGATAATACTGACAGGAAATTCGATCACTACTACGCTCACATCCTAAGAAAGCACCAGAATTCCAAGTGCTCCGACTATGCCTGCTGCTCCTACTGGCGCTATTGTTGCTCCTGGTGCTCCTGAGGCGAGAGATAGATCATTTCTAGCCACGGGCCAAGGGCCGAGTAGGCCCATCAGATGTGCTTTCGCATACGTAGTATAATCACCAGTTTTCTCTAGCTGAATCGATGCCAAAACCCAAATGTATCTACCATGATGTCCAAGCTGCTCATAGCATCAATGTGGCACATCCTCGTAGGAGGTGGTTTCGGGATCTGAAAGTGGATGTAGCCCAACGGATGAACCACCCTCTTACCCAGATACCACTTTTTATAGAATGGCTCCATCAACAGAATCTAGGAATTGGTTACTGTGGCATTTTGAATTCATTTGTTTATTTAAAAGGTTTTGTAAAAGAAAAGGTAAACCTTAAATTGAAAACTCGATAACCCTTTACGTTTGAAAATTGGAGTTGCCACTTAATTTTTAAGAAAAAGAAAAAAGACACTGGCCATTTGTCATCATCAAAGAAAATGGTTCGACGGCTAAGGTACGTAATGGGTAAGGTGTTAGGCTCCCAATTTCGCCCAACCATTGGCATGTTTCAACTCAGACCTAGGAGGAGCATGGTTAGGTGCAATGGTATCTGCACCGACTCTACTTACTAAGGTGTTAGAAGCTCTGAAGTTTGATCAGGAAACATCATTTCTAAAGTCACGCATACCCGCAAATGGCACTCTTACACCCTAGAGGGTATACAATGACGGAAGTCCGAGGTACTCCGAATGAGTTTTTATACCAAAAATGGCTTACGAGAGGAGGTACTTGAAGAGTTCCACTAATCAAGTTTAGCAGTCCATCCTGGTGGAAGTTAGATGTATCAATACTTTAAGCACCAGTATTGGTGGGCTGTAATGAAGAAAAGTGTAGCTGAATGAGTCACAAGATGTCTAAATTGTCAACAAGTGAAGATTGAGCAGCAGAAACTGAGAGGACGACTGCAGCCCTTACCTATTTTTGAATGGAAGTGGGAGCACATAACTATGAATTTTATGACGGGATTATCTTGATCACCGCGAGGACATGACGCTATTTGGGTAATAGTAGACTGTTTAACAAAGTCAGCTCATTTTTGCCAACAAGGTTTCAGGCACGTTGGACTCCCTAAGACTACTGTATATTCGAGAGATTGTATGTTTATATGGAGTGCTTGTATTGATTATTTCAAATCGAGACCCACATTTACTTTAAATTCCCGTGGGAGTCTACAAAGATCGTTGAGGATTAAACTGTGTTTTAGTACTATATTTCATCCTCAAGCTGATGGACAATCTATGCATACTATCCAAACACTAGAGGATATGATGCGAGCTTGTGCTTTGGATTTCACATAAAGTTGGGAGAAACACTTACCACTTGTCGAGTTCTCCTACAACAACTATGAAGTAAGCACTGGCATGGCACCTTACGAATCCTTGTACGGTCGCCCTTGTCGGTCTCTAGTTTATTGGACTGAGGTGGGAGAAATAAGTTGGTTGGGACCAAAACTAATCCGAAAGCCCACAAGAAAAGTGAAGCTCATCCGAAAATAGTTGTTGACTGCTTAGAGTTGACAAAGAAGTTACGTAGATAATAGGACTCGGCCCATAACCTTTGAGGTTGGAGATTATGTTTTCCTAAAAGTCCAACCCCAAAGAGGAATCATCAAGTTTGGGAAAGAGGAAAACTAGCCCCAAGATTTATAGGACCTTTCGAAATCTTACAATGAATTGGGGAGATGTCTTATGTTCTGGTGTTACTGCCTCAGCTTATTGGAATGCAAAATGTCTTCCATGTGTCGATGTTAAAGAAGTAGTTAGTAGGTCTTTCTCGTGTTCTCAATTAGGAAAAAGTCAAAGTAGACGAGGATGATACTTTCGAAGAACCACCTGTCGAGATCATTGATCAAAAGGAGATGAAATTACAAGGGAAAATGATGCAACTGGTGAAAGTCCTAGGGTGTCATCGAGGAATGGAGAGTCACACACTGGAAAGAGAGGACACAATGCGCGCTGAATATCCATTATTGTTCGGAATCGAAGGTACACCCTAATTTCAAGTACGAAATTGTTTAAGGGGGATAGATTGTAAAATCCTATTTTTAGGTCACCTAATTAAGAGAAAAACAATAGATTAGGTTAATGGACTCGAGTCAAATTTCATATAGAAACACAAATCGAAAGACGAAATACTAGAATTGAGCTCCTCAAGAAAGACAAATTGGGCTGTTTAGATTCCTTTTAGCCCAAATGTGAATCGTGCCAAGCCCAATACTATCTTAGCCAAATGTAAATAGATAATAACAAGTCCAAGCTTATGAAGTTTAACTCCAATGTTAGTTTAAAAACTCAAATTAAGGTTAAAACCATTAATCTCAAGTTAAGCTTGAAACCATTATTTCTAAGGATTAAACCCAATTCGACTACCTTAAGCCTTTTTCTCAAAACTGAAAATAAAACAAAAATATAAATATCTTTAGTGATAATTGAGAAAAAAAGGGCAAAAGAAGTGGCCGGCCATTCCCCCTAGGGAATTGCACCTTATTTGTTCTCATCTTGTTTCATACTACTTTGGTCCATTTTGTCTTGTATTGCCAAATTCAATTCATCTCGGAAGCAAACACTCCCTATAAATACTCAAGAACAGATTCTATGTCACGCCCCAAACTTCGGATCACGCGAAACACTCATAAACAACTAAACATGCACCCACCCCAAGAAATACACTCTCAAAGTAAACCATACATGCATTGTATATAAACGCCAAACGGCATACATTACAAGGCCCCAATGTCGAGAAACAAGTTATAGCATACATGATACAAATAGAAACAAAAATGAAGACTACAACTCTTTCACCTCTCCAGCATCTCTAGATCAACCAGCGTGACCGGTATCTAAAAAAAGCAAATTCCACACCGAGAGCCAAGACTTAGCATAAACTAGACAGGCATGCAGTATAAGCTAAACATGCTAGGAAAAATAAGGTGCAATTTTAGACTCTCTTTCAGGCCTTGAAAATATTTTCACATGTAAACAAGAAAGCGATGATATAAACCATATTTTGACTCACTCACATGAGCCTTAAAAACAGTTGAAAAAGAGTTTTTAGATCGCGATTCACACGACTCTTAAAACAGTTTCAAAATTGGTTTATCCGTCCCATAATGCAATACATGTAATCCATGATACATACAACCGGCCCTCACACGCCGCAACCATAGTCCTAACACTGAGATAAAGATCCGAATATAAACATACATTCTCGGGATAAAACTGTATACTATAGGATAAAACCATAGACCAGCCACGGGGTAAAATCACAAACCAAACCACGGGGTAAAACCGCATACTTTATTGTAAGCCATGGGATAGAACTGCCGACTACGAATTATACCACGGGATAAAGTCACATACCACGAGATAAGACCATATACCACAGGATAGCACCGCATATTACAGGATAAAACGGAAATTAATGGGGTAACACCGAATACATACAACAGGATAATACTACAATTACGGGATAACATTGAGCTTATCTCATGCATTTACAAACCGAAGCCCTACTCGCTTCAAGACCACAGAAGGCCACTTATCATACTATCATGTACCAAATAAAACTATCCACAGTTCTACAAGCACAAAACATGTATAAACACGACGTTCTACTTATAGACGCCACATAACCCGATAAGACATCACATTCCACACACCCTTCATCAGTTTACCCGAACAACCCGTCCACAAATCGGGACTCGTTCACCCACCGGGACAACCAACACCTAACCCGGAGATTAACACATGAACCTCCCTTAGAGCGATTCTTACAAGAACCTCACCTTAAAACTGAACCACGGACCTACACGCCGTAAACATAACCAACACGCACACAACTGTGCCACAACTCCTAAAATCAACCATGCACATCAACCTAAGGACGGCATCTAAGAGAAACACCAGGGGCCACAACCCGGTTCTCAAACCACCACACGATTAACTGAACCCCCAAAAGGAATCCACAGGTATTTGAATCGATTAATTTCAATAAATCAATCAATTGAATACCACAAGACGCCATTCAAAAACCAAAATCCAACCACAGAACCACCAAAACACACCCCAGCACTTCAGTCAACCGAACCAATCCCCCAGTCGACCGAAGACCACACTGGAAAAACCAAAAATACCTCAATGCACAGTTTAGTCAACCCAACCCCACGGCTCAGTCGACTGAACCCAAGAACTATGATCCAGTCGACTGAACCTATGAGTTCAGACGACCGAACTCACCCAGAAACCATTTTTAAGCTACGGATTAGCCCTCCAAACCTCAAATCAAATACTCCAAACTCCAATCCAACATCCTCAAACATACATACGCCTAGGCCTAACACCAAGACCTCAAAAGAAACCTCCGATACCCGATTTCATCCACCGAAATCAACAAAAACCCGATTTTAAACCCAACAACCCAACTACCAAACTTTACAAAAAATTAGATCTACGGCTATTCGACCGATAAAAATACACCCGATTACCCATAGCACCGTTATACAACATACAGGTCTAGAATCCTATCTCGGTAAGTTCAAAACTCGATGTTTCGAACCACGTGTAAAATCCAACCTCGTCAGAATAAAATTCTGACCGGATGGTTGCGTAAACCACAACACCAATACCAAGGATCGACAGTCTAATCATCGAAAATCGAGCCCCGATCCCCCGAGAACTTAGAGAGAAGGTAGAGAGAAAATATGAAGCTTGTTGAAGAAATCTTGAAAAATATTTTTTTGAAAATATCTAACTCCAGTTATTTATAGGCTTTCAAAATATCTTCTTTTTTTAAAAAATTTAAAATTCGCGTCACAATGGCCCACGATCCCGGGAACCAACCCCGCATGCATATTTCAGCTCGATCATGCATCAAAAGTAATAAAAACATGCTCAAACGAAAACACGTAATGCACGTTCAAAAATGCCAAAAATAGAAAACGGATCAAGGTCTCACATTCTCTTCCCCTCCCATATGATATTTGGCCAAACCCAAAAACAAAAGAAAAATAAGAAGAAAAGAAAGAAGAAGGAGAAGGAAGAAAAGAAAAGTTGGGAAGAACAAGTTCAATAAAACCAAATCCACACCTTTTCTTATTAAGATCAAGAAAAAGTTAGAAATTTCTATAACCTTTAATTTCTTAAATTAATAATATTTTTTTCGTCTCTTAGTTCAAATGAATCCTAAACAAAAACACAAAAAAAAATGTTTCAAAATAAACCGAATTGAGCATAGGTAGCTAGTTATACTAAAAGATTGATATTTGTGTTATAATTTTAGGAAAAAGTGTTATATGGATTGGTTTTCTTTGCTGATAATTATTCATGTATGAAGTATGATTCATGCTTAATAAATTATCCCTTGCCATGAAAGTTTGATAAATAACTAATTAAGTCTCTAATAAGTAATTCGGTTTCAAGTTTTTCAAGTAAAGAGATTAAACTTTCAAGAATTTTAATTAATTCTAGAACTATCCCTTGACATGATTTTTCTTTTCAGAGTTAGATATAAATGTTATCTTTCAAATAAATTTATTTGAATAGATTTGGTTGGGTAAATTGAGAGAAAATGAGTTGTTTTCAAAATCGTGCACTTTCTGTCACAGCCAGTTGCAGAGGTTAAAACTCTATTATAAGTACGTATTTTCAAAATGTATTTTTCATGAAAAATGTTACTAAGATGTTTTTTTAGTTGTCTACAAAATTTTAGAGATTTTTACTACTAAATGATAGGTCAAAACGATTTTCAAAGTGGATAGACAAAATCTGTCCCTCTGGACAAATTAGACCTAGTTTCTAACAGAGGTCAAAACTCTTTTTTTTAATGAGATCTAAGAGAAACTTTATTCATTAAAACGTTAGAGGACTAATTGAACTAGCTACTTTCCAAATTTCGTGATTTTTAGAATTGATTGGCTATGTCAAAGTCAAATTTTTCGACTGTTGCTGAATTTGGAATACTAAAAAACAATGTTGAATTCGCCTAGTTGCTTCACCTATGTACTTGTCATCTATGAGCTTGTCACCTATATTCTTGTCACCTATGAGCTTTTCACCTATATGCTTATCATTTATGAGCTTGTGTTAGTTTAATTTATAGATTATGGGATGCTTAATTCTATCAAATGAAAGTATGTATTGTTGTTATGTTATAAGAATGCCTCATAAGAATGCCTCGAGTTTTGGTTTGATCGTATACATCTTTAGCCATGCTATGTCATGAGCCGTGCCATCTCTTGAGCCGAACGTCATTGAATATTGTCGTAGTCGGGAGTATTGGCATACGAGAACATAGTGTATGAGAATGTAATGGGGCTATAATGCGATGAATAAGGGGGTGTCCCTTTGAATTCCTAGAAACCGTATATCTTGGATTTTGGTTTGACGCTTGCAAGGCATCACCGACTGTTTAGGTGGACAGTTGGAAAATAGCATGATCAGGTTAGCCTAACCCCACACTATTGTGATCTGGAAAGAAATAATCGGGTATAAAACTGGGCAACGAGCTCATTATTTCACAATAAGGGTAAATCGTGATAGCTTTAGCGTGCAATTTCTAAGAAAGTCTAAATCTTTTGAATCCTCGACAATGGATCAATCTTTGGATATCTTTGTGGTCGAGACTGTTGCATACACGATGCATTTTCATTAAAACACAGTTTCAAATTGCATGATATCTATGAAATGACATCTTGCTATGTTATAACTGCCTTATCGTACGTATTACTCAAAAACCATGTTAGAATGCTATTGGTATTAGAAATGTAGGATTTTGGAATATCTTTGGGTGTCACAGCTCATGGCGTGTAATGGTAGGTGACGAAAGAGAGTTTTCTAGAGAAGAAGAAACATTCGCGGACTAGATGGAGTACGGTCCAGAATAGAAGAAAGAAAAGTTCACTTTTTGTTCTTTGTTACTAATTTGGAAATGTGTTGTTATTAGTGTCTTTTCTTCTCTTTTGACATATAATATAATTCCTATACAAGATATCTGGTGCAATGTAATAGTTGATTTTATGTTTATGAGACTTGAATGAAATGAAAAATACGATATTATCCTTTACGTTAAATACAATTGGGAGCATAATATAATTTCTATTATTATCTAAACGTCTTAATGTTCCTAATGGATTTTTGGGGCATATCATAGGGCTTTCTTAGATTTTGAGTGGAGTTCTTGGTTACATAATTGCTCGAAGGTTTCGTTTGGCGTAACCTCATATATCTTCATCATTGGAGAGCACTCGAATGGTGCTTCAGATACAGTTTGATCAAATTAGGGTGTCTACACCATATAAGAATTATTTTAATAGAAATGCATGACTTATGTTATATATGGATGGCCATAATATTGACGAAAATATAAAAAGTAATTAATTTTGTACTTAAACAAGCAAAGTAACGAAAAAGTAAAAAGATAGTTATTTTTTATGAAAATGGAAAGTGTAAGGATGTAAAAATGGAAATGGGCAATTTATTTTGTATGAAAAAAATGGGCAGAGTAATATTGTAAAAAATAAGAATATTCGAATGCATATTCTACAGACAAAATAATGGCATAAATTTGAATATCCTAATTTCTACTTATGCATGCATGCTAGTACTAGATAATATTTTATAGAGTATATTTCATTACAAATTCTAAAAATATTTAAGAGGAAATCGGGAAGAACCAACCAGGGCTTCTAAGGCATCTATCTCCATTGATTTTGGTATTCCAAAAGATCATAAGATAATTGATTAAAATGCAAGGTCGTGAGGGGAGGGGCCAACTCTGTCTAATAAAAGACTGGAAAAGGGAGGGCATGCACTGCCTACAATATGAATATGAGATGTAATAATGTATTTTCAGAATATTTACCTATGAAATGGCATGATACGATACCATTTTGATGTTAGAGATATATGCTAAAAATAATATTTATGTGTAATGAATTTTTCTATTTATTTTATTTATTAATAAATTTATAGTTTCTATTTTAATGAGAATCTGTATGAACAGTGTTTGCACTCTATTATTTATTTAATGTTGTATATGTTTGTCCTTTATTCAAAAAAGAATGAGATCTTTTATAGATCAATAAATTCAGTAAATTGGATATGACATTTTACATATGGTGAATATTGATTGTTTACGGAATTCACGTTCTTATATATGAATTGATGATACCTCTTTATGAAAACTTATAAGTTTTAGTTATGTCAAACCATGCAAGTGAATTTTGTATCCGACATATCTAATAAGTTAAGTGAAAAGTTTTACGAAAATTATAAGTGGTCGATTAAATATAATAATTTAATTTAATCGACATGCATGTATAATCTTAATATGGGGAGATAATAATCATTTAATAACATGGAGATCAGAATGAATTTTTGGGATAAGACTGTGTGTACAATTATAATTTTTTAGAGTGTGAATTATAATTTATGAAATTAAAAATTTAATTCAGAGTGAATTAGGTTTTCCTAATTAAATAAGAAATTCGAATCTTATTTGCTTATCAGGTCTCTGCCGACAACTAGGTTTTCTGATTTCACTCGTGATGATAGAGAGCTTAGATCACGATATTCAGAGCCCACCCTCTGTTCATGATCAGGCATACGAGAATACGATAGAAAACTTGAGGTGCAGTCTAGTTCTTGCTCGCACGCATTCATCCAACAAATTTCTGCTCAAGTGATGAGACAAGATTAAATTAGAGAGATTTCAAAGGTATAACCCCTGTTCCGCTATGTAAGGTTTTAATCAGGTTCTGAAACTCTCATTTTTATAGTATAATTCGTATGCACTGTTATCAATCCTGAAATTTTGTCTCATAGCACCTAGTATTGTCTATTCAACTGTTTTGTTTTTGTTTTGAGAAGTTAAAGAAGATTTTAGTGACATCTTTGTGTTTCGAATTTATTGTTTTGTCACGCTTCAAAAACCAAGGTCACGTGAAAATCCCACTAAACCACTATTTTTGTAAAAAGATAGGGTTTTACTGGTAAAGCACTCATCCAAAAACAATAAAACTTTTGGAATTAAAAGAGTACTTAGGGTTCATCTCTCTGGTAAGATACCTGCATAATATATCTCGCCCAAAGGCGTACAAAACAAGCCTTCATTAACAGGCAACATAAGTAGGAATACATGTTTCTACCACGAAAAGAAAAACTATATAACAGTCTTCCACCATCACGGGCACCTCTTTATCAACTCCATGTGATCATCAACACTTGAAAAATATTTTAAACAAATCTCATTATGTGAGGCGAAACTCAATAAAAATAGACTATGATGCAGTAAAGCAGGATATGCAATCAAAAAGTAAAATTTACTTAATCGCATGAGCCTCAACGGTTTTACCCTAAAAAAAACATAAAACCCCAGACATCTAACAATGCACAACAATACCGTAAGCATATACAACAAGGATACATGCATGTCGTACTATTTTATAGTCTTTCACCGTAGGACAATCATAGGCCCCTATATGCAATTCTTAGCGGCCTTTCACCGCAGGACAATCATATGCCCACATATGCAATTCTCCGTATGATTCAACAGATAAAAGTACGCACACGGCCATGTACTGATTATCTACACACATATCGTCATATCATTCTCATAATCATAGAATGGTTTCACATCTCATTGAAATGTTTAAATCCAAGCCCAATTCCAAGAGTTAGCTCCAAACCTCCAGAAATACAATTTTCAAGATTTTCACAAAACTTCTCTTTTCAAAACCACATTTTGAAAGCCAAACATCCACAAGTCATATCATGTAATAAATCAAGAAAAGTACAAAATATGCTTTTTACCAGAAAAAAAAGGTTTAAACATAAATATAACATCTAGAGCATTTTCAACCGGTGAAAAGGTCTATAATTGCACGTAGCACCCTTTAAAGACAACATATCCTAGGATCCTACATTGATGAGTCAAAACTCGTAGCCTCAAAAATTAAACGTCGTCAAAATGAGAATCTTTGCGGATGGAAGCGAAGCTAACAACGTGAATAACAAGGATCCACAAGAAGATCATCAAAAACTAGGCTCGGGCACCACAAAAATCTAGAGAGAAGGTGGAATGTTTGAGAGAGAAAGGTTTTTTGTAAAGAAAATAGGCGCTGGAATACTTATAGGCGTCAGCAAATAGGGCTTCCAATCGACTGAAGGAATTTTGTATCTCGAAAACTCCTCCACCGCTACACCTCTGTCGACTGGATGGCTCAATCCAATCGGCTGGACAAGCCTACTATCGACCTAGTCGATTGGGTCTCCCAGTCAAGTCAACTGGACTGTTGGGAAAAACGACTATCAGCTCCAGCATAGGTTTTTCAACCCCGGGACTAACCAAATGGGCCTTGACGAAACTCAAGAAAGCGTAAAACACATTTGTACATGTTGTTCTACAACATTGAAGCATAAATCATACACTGAAGATATGCGTATAACGAAAAAAAATACGTCAAACATGTATATATCATAAAATGAAATAAAATCGGATCTCACAACTCTCCCCCCTTAAAGAATTGCACCCTAAAAATTCACTACAAGGCTACAAGGCAAACAACTCCAGGTATCTCACACGAACCCCAAACTCAAGCTCCCAAGTCTCTTTCTCAATCTCGTGATGAAGCCATAGGACCTTGATATAAGCAATGGTCCTCCCTCTCAACACTTGCTCTTTCATGTGAGACTCTGACCCTCTTTTTTTGGCATTTTTGGACGCGCATTACGTGTTTTTTTGAGCATATTTTTTTTTGCTGTTGATGCATGATCAGGCTTAGATATGCATGCGACGTAGGTTCCCGGGGCCGTGGGCCGTTATGGTACGAATCTCAAAAATTTTTTTTAAAAAAATATTTTGGAGACTTATAAATATCCGGAGTTAGATATTTTTTTAAAGACATCTTTCAAAACTTCTTCAGTAAATTTTCTATTTTCTCTCAGCCTTCTCTCTAAGTTCTCAAGGGCCTGAGGCTTGGTTTCAGCGATCCAACAACGGATCCTTACTTTTGGCGTGGTGGGCTACGCAACCATCCGATCAAATTTTAATTCCGACGAAGCTCCATTTTGCACGTGATTCGAGACGTCTAGTTTTGAACTCACCGAGATAAGATTTTAGACCCTACTGTTGTATAAAGGTGCTATGGGTAAACATGTGTGTTTTTATCTGGTAGATTACTGTAGATTTGCGTTTGTTTCGAAGTTCTATTTTTGGGTTTAAAACCTTATTTTGGCGATTTCGGTGGATGGAATCGGGTGTCAAGAGTTTCTTTTGAGGTCTCGATGTTAGGCCTTCATCCGTGAGTGTTCATGGTTGTTAAATTGGTGTTCGAAAGTGTCGATTCGAGGCCTAGAGGGTTGAACCCGTAGCTCAAAATCATTTTTCGCCGAGGTTCGATCGACTGAACCATGGGGTTCGGTCGACTGAAGTTTGGTTTTGGGGTTCGGTCGACCGAACCTATGGGTTCAGTCGACTGAACCGTGTGGGTTTATGTTTTGTGGTTTCCCGTAGAGTGTTCGATTGACTAGGGGCTTGGGTTCGATCGACTAAACCTCTGGGCTGTGTTTTATAGGGCATGTGTAAGGTGGTTTATGCTTTAAAACCTAGAGTTTTATAGGGCATGTGACGTGGTTTGTGGAACGTCGTGTTGATACATGGTTATATGCTTTAAATGCTGTTTTAGGTTTGCATATGTGTATGATATGGTTTAGATGAATTTGTGATCCAGTAGACGTAAATCCTGGTTGATGATGCATGCGTGCGTGTGTGGATGTATGAGGTAGGCTGTGAGAGCCGGTGATTGAGGTAGGCTGTGAGAGCCGGTGGATGAGGTAGGCTGCAAAAGTCAGTGGTTGACATAGGCTGTGAAAGCCAGTGTTGAGGTAGGTTGCGGGAGCCGGTATGTGCACTCTGTCGGCTGAAACGAGGTCCTGACGAGGCACTTGTGTGTGTTTGTAGTATCCGAAGGCTGAAATGAGGTCCTAAAAAGGCATGTGGTTCATGGATTGCATGTACTGCATTTTGGGACGGATAGACCAATTTTTTTAAAAACTGTTCTATCGGCCTGCAGGAGTCGAAACACTGTATTAATGGCCTGCGGGAGTCATAATACTATATTTATTTTTAAAACTCTGATGAGTAAAACAAAATATGGTTTGTATCCTTGCTTTCCCTTGCATGTGAAAATAATTTTCGGGCTCTGGTGAGTCGTGATCTAAAATTATTTTCAAATCGTTTTAATTGCTTGAAAGAGAGTCAAAAATTGCACTTCGTTTATCGAGCATATTTAGCTTATACTGCATGTGTTGTTTAGAATCTGCTGAGACTTGACTCACGGTGTGAGATTTTCTTTTCTTTAGGTACTGGTCACGGAGGTTGATCAGGAGGTGCTGGAGGAGATGGAAGAGCTATAGTCTTTTCTTTTTGTTCTTTTGGTACATGTATGTTATAACATGTTTTACGGGTGTTGAAGCCGTGTAATGTTTCCGTTTGGCATTTATATACAATGCATGTATGGTTTACTTTGAAAGTGTATTCTCGGGATGGGTGCTTGTTTAGTTATTTCTGGGTATTTCACGTGGCCCAGAGTTTGGGGCGTGACTAATTAGTATCAGAGCTCTGGGTTCGAATACCTATGAGCCGTGGAAAAGGGGTGCGTTCTCGTGTGAGGTTGATTGCGTATGTTTGATTGCATGTGTTTACACGCTTTGATCATATGATCGTGCCAGCATGCTAGATATGTGGATAATGTGTATATGTGAGTATGGGGGTAGAAGCTTAGGAGTGATAGTCTTGCCTTTGGGCGTTTGGATTAACAAACTTGGGAGCCAAGTTAGAAACACGTTTAGCTGACGTGATTTCTAGCAGGAAATCTGAGTAGATTATCCAGATTGATGTGTCATTCTTATTGGTTCTCCTCGGTATATGTGGAGTTGTTTAGCATGAACCTATGTGGCTATGTGATAGCATGCCAAGTGCTTAGCGTTTATGTTTAGGTCATGTGATGCATCTTATATGTTGTTTTGCTTTCATATAGACGCGATGTCGGCAAGGAGAGGGCGAGGCCGTGGTCATGGCCATGGCCGTGCTGGCCAAGGGAATATTCCTATCCCTGATGCTGGGGATGCTAATGCTCCCCAGGGGCCGATAGACGCGACGGAGTTGTTGCGTGTGCTGGTTGGTTATATCCAGCAGCTAGTTGCTAGGGGTGAGCCTGTTAGGGAGTGGGAGGCGGTGCCTGAGGCGAGGGTTACAACTCCGATGCGGGAGTTCAGGCGCATGGATCCACCTACCTTTGCAGGAGATCCTGATCCTCTTTTGGCGACAAAGTGGTTGGAGTTGACGACTTGAATTCTGGACACATTGCAGATTGTGGAGGATGAGTTGTGAGTTTCTTTTGCCACATTTCAGCTGAGAGGTGATGCACATCAGTAGTGGAGGTATGCCAGGACAACAGTAGGAGCCACATGGGCAGCTTTCATGGGAGTGTTTCTAGAGAGATATTTCCCGGCTTCGAGGAGGGACTTATGTAGGGAGGAGTTCTATTCTCTTACTCAGGGGACCATGGACCTCATGTAGTACGAGGCCCAGTTTACGAGCTTATCTCGGTTTGCACCGGAGGAGGAGTGCACAGATGAGTTGCTTTTGATGAGGTTTGAGCGGGGTTTGAGGCCAGCGATCAAGGGGCGAGTGGCTGTGATGGGATATCGTGTGTTCAGACAGTTGGTGGAGGCAGCAACGAGGGTTGAGAATGCTTTGGCTGGGACTCGAGCTTCGAGGGAGGACAGGACATCGCAGGGTGGAGTGGAGGTATAGACAGGTGGACGTTCTAGCAAGAGGCAGAAGTCCTCCGGTCTAAGCTTTTACCCATCTGGACCACAATAGTTTTCAGCACCGTCACCATCTGTGGCTTCGTCTAGTAGGTCGAAGCAGAAAGAGTTGACTTGTTTTCGGTGCAGGCAACCTGGATATCGTGCGGCGAATTGCTTACAGCCGAGGCCATCCCAGAGTTTGGCACCAGTGCAGCAGTAGGGGAGCGAGCAGCCAGTTTGCTATGGGTGTGGACAATCTGGACATATTCATAGGAATTGTCCTCAGGGAGGCAGTGTGCTGAGTGGAGAGGACACATCAGTAGGTTTGTATGTGCCAGGTTCAGCTGCATACCGACAGCGGCCTTCTACAGTCCAGGTTTCCCGAATGACAGCCAGGGGAACTTCAGTTCAGTCAGTGCGACAGCCGACAATGCCGAGTACTGGTGGTCAAGACAGAGTGGGGTTACCCCAAGTGTATTCTCTTGCAGCTCGCGGTTCATCTAGGGCACCAGTCGCGCCGGAGGATGCTGATATGCCTTCAGCGAGCAGAGGAACTTTTTGAGTATGCAGGCTTTGCGCCAGTTCATCATTGCATCTGTTTTGGTTATGGATCCCGTGGATGGTGTGCTGTGTCGAGGCAGTGGTTGGTGAGATTGTGAGGTTGGGATGGATTGTAGATCCCGAGTCTTTGAGATAGTTTGCCATTGTTTAGGATGCCTGACCATGTTTGATTATATCCTCGGAATGGTTTGGCTGACCATCTCGTGTGCCTGTGTCGGTTTCGATCGACGATTTGTTGTTTTGACCTTGAGTTGAATTTCGGGGGTGAAATTCCTTTAAAGGGGTAGAGTTGTGAGACCCTGACTCGTTTTCTTTTTTTTTGCGATTTCGAACGCGCGCTATGTGTTTTCTTTCGAGCATGTTTTTACTACTTTTGATGCATGATCAGGCTTAGATATGCATGCGGGATAGGTTCCCGGGGCCGAAGGCCGTTGTGGCTCGATTATCAAAAATTTTCAAAAAAAGATATTTTAGAGGCCTATAAATATCTGAAGTTAAACATTTTCATAAAGATATTTTTTCAGAACGTAACTCCTAAGTTTTCTATTTTCTCTCTGCCTTCTCTCTAAGTTCTTAGGAGCCCAGGGCTCGGGGCTCAATTTTCAGCGATCCAACAGTAGATTCTTACTTTTAGCACGATGGAAGCCCTATTTTGCACGTGGTTCGAGACGTGTAAGTTTTAAACTCACTGAGGTAGGATTCTAGACCTGTATGTAGTATAAGGGTGCTATGGATAATCAGATGTCTTTTTACCAGTTAGATCTTCGTAGATTTGAATTTGTATCAAAATGGGATTTAGGGGTATAAAACTCATTTTTGGCGATTTTTGTGGATGGAATCAGGTGTCGGGAATTTCTTTTGAGGTCTCGGTGTTAGGCCTAGATGTGTGAGTGTTCTCGAATGTTGAATCGGTGTTCGAAAGTGTCGATTCGAGGCCTGAAGGGTTGAACCTGTAGCTCAAAATCATTTTTCGATGAGGTTCAGTCGACTAAACCGTGTGGGCTTGTGTTTTGTGGTTTCCAGTAGGGTGTTTGGTCGACTAGGGGCTTGGGTTCGGTCGACTGAACCTCTAGGCTGTGTTTTGGGAGTTTTGGGTTGGTTCCTTGGTTTTCAATTGGCGTCCTATGGTATTCAATTGATTAATTTATGGGAATTTCTTGATTTAAATACCTGTAGATTCCTTTTGGGATTTGGTTGGTTGTGTGGTAGTTTCGGGGGTCGGGTCGTGTCCTCGGGTGTGTGTTTGAGTGTCACCCTCGCCGGTGATGTGCATGGTAGATGCAGCTTGTTGGTGCACGGTTAGGTGCATGGTTTGCTATGGGGTTTGTGTTGGCGTGGGTGAGCGTCGTGGGTCTATGGTGATCGTGTTGGGAGTGTTTAGGCCAATGGTGGTTGTGTAGGTTGTCCCGTGGGTGGACGTCAGTTTGTTTCGGAGGGTGGCGTCGTGATGTATGGATATACATGGTTATGTGCATATTTATAACTGATTATTTGTGTACGAAATATATATAAGTGAATTGCATAAGGTGATATCGTTATGTGTAACGTGGTTTATGCATTAAAATCTAGAGTTTTATGGGACGTGTGACGTGGTTTGTGGAACGTCGTATTGATACATGGTTATATGTTTTAAATCCTGTTTTAGATTTGCATGTGTATGATGTGGTTTAGATGAATTTGTGATCCAGTTGACGTAAATCCTGGTTGATGATGCATGTGTGCGTGTGTGGATGTATGAGATAGGCTGTGAGAGCCGATGATTGAGGTAGGCCGCGAAAGTCGGTGGTTGACCTGGGCTGTGAAAGCCGGTGGTTGACATTGGTTATGAAAGTCGGTGTTGAGGTACGCTGCGGGAGCTGGTATGAGCGCTCTGTCGACTGAAATGAGGTCCTGACGAGGCACTTGTGTGTGTTTGTAGTATCCGAAGGCTGAAATGAGGTCCTGAGGAGGCATGTGTTTCATGGATTGCATGTACTGCATTTTGGGACGAATAGACCAATTTTCTTAAAACTGTTTTATCGGCCTGCGGGAGTCAAAACACTGTATTAAAGGCCTGCGGGAGTCATAATACTAGATTTGTTTTTAAAACTCTGATGAGTAAAACAAAACATGATTTGTATCATCGCTTTCCCTTGCGTGTCAAAATGATTTTCGGGCTCTGGTGAGTCGTGATCTAAAACTGTTTTCAAATTATTTTAATGGCTTGAAATAGAGTCGAAAACTGCACTTTGTTTATCGAGCATGTTTAGCTTATACTGCATGTGTTGTTTAGAATTATCTGAGCCTTGGCTCATGGTGTGGGATTTTCTTTTCTTCAGGTACCGGTTACGGAGGTTGATCAGGGGTGGTGGAGGAGATGGAAGAGTTATAGTCTTCCCTTTTTGTTCTTTTGGTACATGTATGTTATAACATGATTTACGGGCGTTGGAGCCGAGTAATGTTGCCGTTTGGCGTTTATATACAATGCATGTATGGTTTACTTTGAGAGCGTATTCTCTGGATGGGAGTATGTTTGGTTATTTCTGGGTATTTCACGTGGCCCGTAGTTTGGGGCGTGACAAACCTCGTTGGAATGAGAATCTGTCCGGATGGAAATGAAGCCAACAGCGTGAATAACAAGGATCCCCAAGTTAATCGTCAAAAACTAAGCTCGGGCACCACGAAAATCTAGAAAGAAGGTGGCAAGTTTGAGAGAAAAAGGTTTTTTTGTAAAGAAAACAGGTGCTCAAATACTCATAGGCCTCGGCAAACAGGGCATCCAATCGACTGGATTGCTAATCCAGTCGACTGGAGGAGTTTTGGATCTCGAAAACTCCTCCACCGCCACACCTCAGTCGACTGGATGGCTCGATCCAGTCGACTGGACAAGCCTACTATCAACCCATTCGACTGGGTCACCTAGTCCAGTCGACTGGACTATTGGGAAAAATGACCCTCAGCTCTAGAACAAGTTTTTCAATCCTGGGACTAACCAAACAGACCTTAACGAAACCTGAGAAAGCATAAAACGCATTTGTGCATGCTGTTCTACAACATTGAAGCATAAATCATACACCGTAGATATGCGTATAACAAAAAGAAACACGTCAAACATGTATATGTCATAAAATGAAATAAAATTGGGTCTCACATGTTTGATTTTGATTGTATTTGTGCGTGAGTGGGAAAAAATGTAGTATCAATAGCCATTGATTCATTAATCAATGGGAGAAACACAAATGATCTGTTATTTAAATTAATCGCTAATATATTTTTGCGCCTTTTCAATATATTTTAATTTTTTATATTTTGTACTCTTTATATTGGTAGTCAGTTAAAAAAGTATTGTTCTTTTATATGTATTTATTATAAAAAAATACTTCGAATTACAAAAAGAGATACAAATCAAAAGTATTACATGAAATTATAGTTCTAAAAATGAAAGCAGAGAAAGAATGGGCTTGAAATGGAATGATGTAAGAATAGTGATTACTATTCTAATGTTTGCTTGCACATAAGAATCAGTTTAACAAAAGGATGATAGTCCACCCACAACTCCTTTTGAATAGATCATTAAGTAATTTGTCCATATAGCTATTATTAAGGTGAAATTAAAACTTAAAAACCTCGACAACCTAGACATATGCACACAAATGCATTGTCTTTGAATATATCTATATGCCCATGAATGCATTGTCTTTTACTGATTACCCATTTCCCGTTCTTATGAGGTAGGTGGAATTATCAAGTGAAAATGAATTGTTTTCTTAATTTGAGAGAAATACATGGCATCAAATGAGTTGAGCATTAATTAGTGCTTGTTCATGAAGTACCTTGACTACGAGAAGTGAAGGCAGGACGTAAAAGCTAAAGAACTTAGTAAACTAGTTGTTCGTGTTTGAGTAATTGCATGAATAACCCAACTAGATCTCCCATCACCACTACGTAGCCATTGCCAATTCGATCTCTTTCATTTTTTTCCAAGGGTTTTCGAAGTTGTGCGAAAAAGTAACTTAGGCATGAGAAACTACATATTGTCGGGGTGTCCAAAAAAACCAAAAAAATCGAAGAACCAATCCGAACCAAACCAATCTGTGCGGATTTATTTGGTTTTAGTTTGAATTGGTTTGATTTAAGTACTAAAAATATGTAAATCGTAAGTTATGATTTGGTTCACGAATTTTAGTTCACGATTTTGGTCCTGAACTGAATCGGACCGTGATATTTAATTTA
>JAOTRH010481212.1:0-25387 GCA_034768845.1 Heliamphora exappendiculata | reverse complement strand
GA
The DNA here is from genome assembly GCA_034768845.1 of Heliamphora exappendiculata. Taxonomy (NCBI): domain Eukaryota; kingdom Viridiplantae; phylum Streptophyta; class Magnoliopsida; order Ericales; family Sarraceniaceae; genus Heliamphora; species Heliamphora exappendiculata. Next base: position 25,385 of record JAOTRH010481212.1, on the reverse strand, counting down.
CATTACCCTATTAGAGTCATCCATATGTCAGTCAACTTTTGCTCTTGTTTTAATCATCCAAAGCCTCACAAGCATCTCTCTCATTACTTACTTCACTGTGTTTCAAATTCTTAATTTTTTCAAATCATTTTTGAGAGAAAAGAATATTAGATTTCTCTTTGAACTTCATTGTTATATTCCATTGAGAAGTGAGTCAGAGCATTCAGTGTTTGTACTCATTTTCTCATCATAGGAGCATTCTCTTGTACACTTTCTTGTCATTTCATTGTATTTGAGAAATGCATTTCTCAAAAGAAGTTACTCTACCTAGACTAAGGAGAAAGGCTGATCCGCCTATTGAAGGAGAAATAATAAGAAATTCTCATAGCGGTTGGCTTGAGGCAAGGACATAGGCCGTTGCGCCGAACCTTATAAAAATCGTGGTGTCATTCTTCTAGCTTGCTCATTTCTTTTATTTACTATATTATACTGTTACTTGTCATTGCATCATATATATTTGCACTTAAATCATTCATTTTTAAATCATTACTCGCATCCTTTAATTTTTAAAGTTAGAGAGTTTTTGAATTCTTTCACTTTGCAAGAAATACTACCAATTAAAATATTCTTGTATTTTAATCAAGAAGCCATATTTGAAAAGTAAACTTGCAAATTAAACTTGAAAGCTGTACTTGTACTTTAAATTATTAAAACAAGAAAATTGTTGAATCTAGTTAACATGAAGTTTTTAAATATTGTGAAATTAAAATCTATACTTGTACTTAAATCTTCTAACAAAAGTTTTTATTAAAATATATTTTTCTTCAAACAAGAAGCTATAATTAAACTAAACTTGTGAATTAAAAATATCTTGTTTATAAGAGAATTGAAAGTTATATTTCAAAATTTTTCTAATACTTGAACAAGAAATTTTTAAATAATCCAATTCACCCCCCCCCCCCCTCTTGGGATTACATACATACTATCAATTGGTATCAGAGCTAATCACATTATTCTTAACAAATTTTTGTGAAAAAGTTCTATAGCAGGTATTGGTGTATCCCCTTTTGGAGAAGGTCAGTCCTCCACACGGCCTCCAATCTTCTGTGGTGTCAACTACACTTTTTGAAAGCAAAGAATGAGAATATTCATTCAAACCATGGATGGGAGGGCTTGGAGGGTAATCGTGCAAAGTAACTTTACTCCCACTAAAACTGTAGAAGGTAAAGAAGTTCCTAAATTAGAAGAAGAAATGAAAGAAAATGATATGAAGCAACTGCAAATAAACTCTAGTGCTATGGATGCATTATATTATGTTTTATGTGCTAACAAATATAATTGAAAAATGAAATATAAAAGTGCAAAAAAAATATGAAAAAAATTAGAAATTACTTATGAAGGCACACAAAATGTTAAAGACCCTAGGATTGATAGATTAATTAGTGAGTATGAAAGCTTTAAGGTGAATGATGATGAAACTATATCTAGCATCTACACTCGCTTTACTGATATTATCAACTCCCTGAATGCACTTGGAAAAACTTATCAATCTTATGAGCTTTTAAGGAAAGTACTCAAACTCTTGCCACCTATATGGGAAGCTAAGGCTACAGCCATATCTGAGGCAAGAAATCTAAGGGTGATGACTTTGGATGAACTAATTGGCTCACTGTTGACATACGAGCTCAAGATAAATGAAAGAGTAAACGAACAGAGCACGATCAAAAAGTCCATTGCCCTCAAAGCTTCAAAAGAAAGCTCTAGTGATGAAGATAAAGAGATCAATGATGATGACATGGCCCTCATCACAAGAAGATTCGGTAAATTCCCCAAAAGAGACAAAAAACTCTCAAGACGATTTCGAGGCACAAAATTTGACAAATGAGATTCAAGGAAACGAGACTTCAAAAAGGAACCACTTACCTGCTACAACTGCAACAAGACTGGGCACATCAAGCTAGAATGTCTTTTACTCAAAAAGGACTTAAAGAAGAAAAAAAGCCATGAAAGCAACCATGTGGGATAACTCAAATTCAAACGAGTCAAGCACACTAGCTCAAGCGACGAAGAAATGGCCAACTTCTGCTTGATGGCCAGTATAGACGAAGAGATAAGCTCTCATTCAAGTTCTTGCAATGAATCTAGTTCCTTTTACTCTATGCCATCATATGATGAACTTAAAAATAAAATATTTAACTTACATAAAAATATTTTGAAATTAGAAAAGAAAAATGTAAATTTGAAAATTGAAAATAAAAATTTCTCTAAATAAATTGAGGAATTAAAACTTTTAAATGAAAATACAATAAATGAAAAAGAAAACAAATTGAATCTTCGGAAAAAGAAAACTTATCTTAAAGGTTAAATTTGATAAATTAACAAAAATTTCTGAAAATGAGATTTCAAATTTAACAAAAAAAATGATAGGTGAAGAAAAGAACTCATGAACTAAAAGGGTAAAAATATTAAAAATGATATATCTTGTGAACTAAAAAGAAAAGTCGAAGATTATTCAAAATTCATCTACAAATTGACTAATCGAAAAGAAAATTTTGAAAAAATTTTAGGAACACAAAGCAGATCATTAAATAAAGAAGGAATTGGCTATAATGGAGAAGTAAAACTCAAATCTAAAAATTATTTCGTTAAAAAATCATAAAACTTCTCAAACTCATATTCAAGAAATATCTATGAAAACGTAACCTATTTTTAATGCAAGAACAAAGGACACATCAAATTTGATTGCCCACTAAAAAGAAATAATAGTGTTTTAAAAATGATTTGGAGGGTTAAAAACACTAATACTACAGGACCCAAAAATATTTGAGCACCAAAGAAAATCACTTGAACTGTTTTGTAGGTGTGCTTGAGATCCTCTTCATCAAAAGAAAGATGGTACTTGGATAGTAGATGCTCAAGACATATGACAGACAACAAATCAAAATTCTTAAACTTAACACCTAAGGATGGAGGTTATGTCACATTTGGAGACAACGTGAAAGGTAAAATTATTGGTCGGTAAGGATTCTTCCCTATCTATAGATAATGTACTCCTTGTTGATGGTCTCAAACACAATCTCCTTAGTATTAGTCAACTATGCGATAGTGTACAATTTTTGCATGACACACATGTTGAAAATAAAGAAAGTAATAAATTTTCATTTGTTGCAAAAGGATTTGAAAATGTTTACACTATTGATTTTGAAAATCTAAATTCTCAAAATGTTCAACTCGAAATGTTCAACATTTTTCTACTGTAAATGAAACTAGTTGGTTATGGCATAGGAGGCTAGGTCATGCTAGTATGGATCTCCTATCTAAACTTGTTAACAAAGATTTGATCAAAGGCTTGCCTAAGACTAAATTCATCAAAGACAAAGTTTGTGATACTTGCTAATTTGGTAAGCAGGCCAAAACAAATTTAAAAAAGAAACAATAAATTTCTACAAATAGGCCACTACAATTACTTCATCTTGATTTATTTAGCCCTATGAAACCCCCAAAGACTTGGAGGAAAAGTATATTGCTTTCAGATATACATGAATTTTATTTCTTGCATCAAAAGATGAAGTATGTCATGTATTGGCTAAACTTTATAAGAAAATTCAAAATGAAAAGAGCTATTCTATTCTACACATTCGTAGTGAGAGAGGATGAGAGTTTAAAAATAAAGATGTTGAAAATTTTTGTGACCAAAATGGAATTTCTCATAATTTTTCTGCCTCTCGAACTCCTCAACAAAATGGGATTATTGAGAGAAAAAATAAATATTTACAAGAAATGGCACGAACAATGCTTAATGAACATAAAATTTTTAAATATTTTTGGGCCAAAACAGTAAATACTGCTTGCTATATAACGAACCGAGTTTTTATAAGATATCATTTAAACAAAACTCCTTATGAACTATGAAATGGTAGAAAGCCCAACATCTATTATTTTCGTGTCTTAAGCTGTAAATGCTTTATTTTAAATGATAAAAATCAATTGAAAAAATTTGAATCAAAATCTGGTGAAGGAATATTTCTTGGGTATGCTATAAATAGTAAAGCTTATAAAGTATACAATAAAAGAACTATGACATTGGTCGAGTTCATTCATATAACATTTGATGAGACTAATCATTTTTCTTCTAATATTTCAGTTGATGATGATTTAGATATTATAATAAAGGAATGAAAGAAATACAAATCAAGGAAAACAGAAGCATCGAGGTTGATGAGCAAAATGAACATAAAGACCTACCAAAAGAATAGAAGACAGTGAAGGATCACCCTATGGATCAAATCATAGGTAAACCTTCACGAGGGGTAAGTACTTGATCTTCATTGAAAAATATTTGTGATCATCTTGCATTTCTCTCACAAGAAGAACCAAAAAATATAAATGATACATTAAAAGATGAATCTTGGATAATAGCCATGTAAGAAGAACTAAACCTATTTAAAAGAAATAAAATTTAGAATTTAGTTCATAGGCCTAAAGATAATACATTAATTGGAACTAAATGGGTATTTAGAAATAAAAATGATGAAAATGGTATTGTTGTCCGAAACAAGGTTAGGCTAATTGCATAAGGCTATAATCAAGAAGAAGAAATTGACTTTGAAGAAACTTATGCACCTGCAGCTACGATGGAATCCATTCGTATGTTATTAGCATATGCATCCAATAAGAACTTTAAACTTTTTAAAATGGATGTAAAAAGTGCTTTCTTAAATGGTTTTATAAATAAGAAAGTATATGTTGAACAACCACCTAGTTTTGAGACTTATAATTATCCAAATCATGTGTTTAAACTAACAAAGTATTGTATGGTTTAAAACATGCTCCTCGAGTTTAGTATGAAAGACGAAGTAATTTTTTTATTAGAAAATAGATTTACAAGAGAAAAAAATTGACACAACTTTATTCATCAAAATGAACAATGAAGGCATGCTTATTATGCAAATATACATAGACGATATTATTTTTTGTGCTACTAATGAAAAGTTGTGCAAGGAATTTTCTATATGCATGTAAAAGGAGTTTGAGATGAGCATGATGGGAGAGCTCACGCTCTTTCTTGGACTCCAAATCTAACAAGCAAAGAATGAAATCTTCATCAACCAATCAAAATATGTACGTGAATTGGTCAAGCGTTTCAAAATGGAAGATGGAAAGGTTTTGGAAACTCCAATGTGTCCCTCAACTAAACTTGACAAAGACGAGCAAAAAAAATCGGTAGATACTAAGCTCTACCGAGGTATGATTGGTAGCTTACTTTATTTAACTGCAAGTAGACCTGACATAATGTTTAGTGTATGTATGTGTGCACGACATCAAGTATATCCTAAAGAATCACACTTAATTGCTATAAAATGAATCTTAAGATATTTAATTGGCACCATAGATATAGGCTTATGGTATCCTTAATTTACTTCTTTCGAAATGATTAGTTATTCTGATGCGGACTTTGCTGGTTGCACAATTGACTGCAAAAGCAATAGTGGCACATGTCATTTCTTAGAAAAATCACTTGTTTCTTGGTTTTCTAAGAAACAAAATTCTGTAGCCTTATCTACCGCTGAAGTCGAATATATGGCTACGGGTAGTTGTTGTGCACAAATTTTATACATAAAACAACAACTTCATGACTTTAAATTAAAATACGATGTTGTGCCGATTAAATGTGATAATACAAGTGCAATAAATATCTCAAAAAATTCAATTTTACATTCACGAACAAAGCACATTGAAATAAGACATCACTTTATTCGAGATCATGTACAAAAAGATGATTTCTTCTTAGAATTTGTGAGCACTAATGAACAATGGGCAAACATTTTTACAAAACTACTTAATAAGGATCGATTTATTCTAATTAGACGAGAATTTGGCCTAATGCATGTTCATGAGGTTGTATAATCTTAATTAAAGAAGTTTTTTTAAAGTAAATTGAACCTTTTCATCTCAAGCGCTGCTGAAAATCAAAAAACTGAAAACACACTGGCCAGTCGATTAGACACCATTTTCTAGTCGACTGAATCATTTTTAATCAGTCCAGTCGACTGAATATACCCCTCTAGTCGACTGAACCTTCGCGGTTTTTAAACCTGGGGAAGCCAAACGGCTATTCTGTTCTACTTTTTATTTCCACCTCTTGGCTTCTCTCTCCTAAGGCACGAAACTACCTTGTTTTGACTTGAGAAAGGTTCTCCCTGACATCACTATCCCACAACCATTCTCCACCTCTCAATCCTACATTTATTTCTCTAAATCCTTCCAAATGGCACCTAGGGTTAGAGGAGGCAAAGGCAAATCCATAGCATGAGATGACCCCACCGGTGAAAATGACAAATGTTTCAACTTAAGTCACACCGAGGTTCTATACAAACATCATCTCCAATCTCTCGACCCTATTTTTGGTAAGATCCTAAACATACAATTCATGGATGCTCATTTTTCTCATATTTTACGTATTTTCTCTAAAAATGGTTGGGGGCCATACATATTCTATCAACCCAAATGTGTCTATCCCTAAATGACTCACCTATTCTATGCAAATCTCTCTAAAAAACTTAACAAAAATCCAAATGATCGTTACATTCACCTCACTACTTATCTTTATGGGAAAATATATCGATTTTTCAATAAAGACATAGCAAATCTTTTTGGAATGGGTTGTGGAGACTTTATATGTCCACAAATCTCATCTCAATCATAGATCATGGCACAAGAATTCACTCCTGAAACTATTTTATCCATGATCATGACCGAACCTCCTCTCAATTTTTCCCTCACCCCATCTTACTCACAACTCACCCTCAAGGCCAAAATTCTTCATTTAATTATCACATATAACATTTTGCCTCGTAGTTGCTCCCAGGCTCACATTTCATATCTTCATTGTTTTATATTGTGGTTGGTGTATCTACATGGAGAAACATCTTGACCTTCCCTCATGGATTTGTCAATGGATGCTTTCAAAAAAAAGCACCAAACGACATACTCTTCCATATGGAGGTTTTCTCACACCTCCTTTTTAGTCTTTTGAATTTTTCCCATCTCTTTCCATTTTTCTTCCACCCAAAAACTCCGACTTTCTTACCACCACCACTTTAAAGCAAATGGGTTATCATTTACAAAATGGACAATGGTTACCCAAAACTCCTAGGCAAGCTCCTCAAGTTGTGCAAAATAGTGATGAGGAAGTCGAGGCTGCCGCCTATGCATAGGCTGATGCTCCTCCACCTACTACTCCTTCAGCACCTCCACTTGCTACTACCACTGCTCCTGCTGCTACTCCTGCTCTTGATCCCTCTCCACTAAATCATTTTTTTAAAGAAAATGGTAAAGTCTTTCACAAAGCAGGTTGACATACAATTTGCCAAAATCAACTCTCGCCTCACTCGTATCGAGGATGCCTTAGGCGTTCCACCCTATGATGCTTCTTCACCCAAGAATGATGGTGATGGTGATGACAAAGAGGTTACTTTTAGCTCCACTTCTTTTTTATAGTGCCAAAAGGGGGAGAAACAAGTGTGCAAAAAGGAAAGCATCTTTATTTGCATCTTTATCTTCTTAATTATATTTTGGAGAGCATTATTTAGGATCATGTACTTATGCTACTCTTATACTCGTAGTTTTTGAATATTGTTTATCTTATGGTTGTGCTTGGATCTTATTATGCTTGGATATTATTTATGGATGGTATTATATGTTTATGAATGGTTATATTTAATTGGTTTATAATATGAATAATTATGCTTAAGTGGTTATGTTTATCATATGGTTGATATTGGATATTTGAATGGATATATGCATGTAACTAATTCAATCTTACATTCAAATGAATGATTGAAAATGGCTTAACAATTGAAAAGATCCTTCAAATTGGGAAAATATTTTATGGAACAAGTCGTTTGAATGAAATAAAATTCAATATCTTCACAATTTATGCACATTATTAGGGGGAGTTATTCAACTCTTATAGATCATTATTTCATGCTTATTGATAGGGTGAACTTTATTTAGGCTTTTCTATATTATTTTGCTTTGTGCTTGTCATCATAAAAAATGTAGAGATTGTTGACCTAACACGACTTCAATGACCGATTTTGATGATAACTAATCTAAATATCTAATTGTGCATATTGAGATTGTTTACAAGAAATATATGCTTAGCACAATCCAAGATACAAAGTGAAAGCCATGAAGAAAATTTTCAAATTATATTCTTTGGCGAAAAGTTTTTGGAACAAATGCAAGAGTTGAGATATTGAAAGACTAAAGAACAAATTTTATATTTTATTTTTAGGATCTATGTACATTCACTAAACTCATGGTTATTTTCTTTTGAAGCTCATAGGATTCTTAAAAGTTTTAAAAATATTTTTCCAAAACAAAAAGTGATTAAAATATTTTGGAAAGACGAAATTCTGAAAGTTTGAATGTCTAGTCGACTAATGGTTTGCCCCCAGTGGACTTATTGAACTTGCCAAAATGAATTCTTAGATCCAAACAAGTCAGTCGACTGACCCTTGTGGTCCCATCGACTGAAGTCAAGTCCAATCGACCGAACATCCTTTCCCAGTCAACGGAACAAACTAAAATTCGAATTTATACTGAAAACGGCTAGTTTGACGTTACCCTATTTATCCCAACGGCTATTCTGATTTTGAGGCCTATAAATAGAGCTCTTATGCTCTTGTTTTAATCATCTAAAGCCTCTCAAGAATCTCTCTTATTTCTTACTTCATTGTGCTTCAAATTCTTGATTTTTCAAATCATTTTTAAGAGAAAAGATTATTAGATTTTTCTTTGAGCTTCATTGTTATATTCCAATGAGAAGTGAGTTAGAGCGTTCATTGTTTGTACTCATTTTCTCATCATATGAGCTTTCTCTTATACACTTTCTTTTCATTACCTTGTATTTGAGAAATGTGTTTCTGAAAATAGGCTAATCTGCCTACAAGGATTAGATTGCTTGATAACGATACATTCTCAAGAGAGGCTACTCTGCTTAAACTAAGGAGAGAGACTACTTCGCCTATTAAAGGAGAGGTAATAAGAAATCCTCATAGTGGTAGGCTTGAGGTAAGGATGTAGGCCATTGTACCGAACCTTATAAAAATCCTGGTGTCATTTTTCTAGCTTGCTCATTTCTTTTATTTAGTTTATTATACTATTGCTTATCATTGCATCATATATATTTGCATTTAAATCATTCATTTTTAAATCATTACTCGCATCCTTTAATTTTTAAAGCTAGAGAGTTTTTGAATCCTTTCACTTTGCAAGAAATATTATCAATTAAAATATTCTTGTATTGTAATCAAGAAGCCATATTTGAAAAGTAAACTTGCAAATTAAACTTGAAAGCTATACTTGTATTTTAAATTATTAAAACAAGAAAAGTGTTGAATCTAGTTAACAAAAAGTTTTTAAATATTGTGAAATTAAAATCTACACTTTTATTTAAATCTTTTAACAAAAGTTTTTATTAAAATATATTTTTTTTCAAACAAGAAGTTATAATTAAACTATATTTATGAATTAAAAATATCTTACGTATAAGAGAATTGAAAGTTATATTTAAAAAAATTTCGAATACTTGAACAAAAAAATTTTAAATAATCCAATTCACCCCCCTCTTAGGATTACACACATACTATCACTAATGTGATGTCCATTTCAAATCTAAATTCAAACAAGCCCCGCTTCCAAGACATGATCCCACTTTTAGCCCAAATCCAAGGTCTGAATCCACCCTCAATTCAATTTCAAAATTCTTCTTTTTTGTATGAAGCTAAGTTTCATTTTAACTAAAATTACAAGGTTTGTTCATTCTATAGTCCGTTCTCATCCAAGTTCAAAAGTTTTGTCCAAGAGCAAGGGTCCACCCAATACAAGTCAAGGTCTAACCTAGTTAAGTCCAATGTTTCAAGCCAAGTCTCAACTTCAATTCAATCCAATTTCCATTCTAAGATTCAATCCAATTTCAATTCAACTTATGTGCCCGTTACAATTCAATATACAAATCAACTTCAACTTAAAATTAACAAGTCAACCAAGTTTAAAAATTGGAATTAGCTTAGTTTAATGCTCAGGTGATTTTCAATGCATCCAATGAACATGTGTAAAGTTTCAAGTTTTAATGAAGAGATCGCTTTACCTTAAGATTTTGGACCGAGAGATGATCCTCATAACGCTAGAGAAGAACCTCACACCCCGCTATAACTTCTGAGAGAATGAACTTCTTCATGGCCAGATTCCGCAACCGGTGAAGAAGAGGAATGTAGGTGGCTAGAAAAAAATGTTCTGGCATGCCCGGTACACCCCCTCCCTCGAGTAGGAGATCCTCATCCCCATCACCACCGTCTCTAGCCACACCACCCCCAGCATCACCACCACCATCACCTCCAACACCACCGGCGCCGCCACCTTCATCGCCCACGAAGCCGAACCCAAAACCTCCAACCATAGCAAAGAAAACCAAGAGGAGAGAGAGAGAGAGAGAGAGAGAGAGAGAGAGAGAATAAACATGCTTTTGAGAGATAGAGTGAGAACTCAAGAGAAATAGATAGAGAGCTAAGAGAGAAAGTGAGAGTTTGAGATAGAGGGAACCAAGAGAGAGAATGAGGGCGAGAGAGAGAGAGAGCCGAGAGAAATAGAGAGAGTTAAGAGAGATGGAGAGAGTCGAAAGAGATAGACAGCCGAGAGTGAGGGAGGGAGTGAGAGGATGCGAGAGAGATGAGAGAATGAAGAAAAACACTTCGCGCGAATGGTTTTTTCAAATGGTCTCAGAACTTATGTTCTGTTATCAACCTCGTGGCCGTGAGGTCCACCTCTTTAAAACCTTGCGACCGTCACAACTTGACCCAGGCCGCAACTTGTTATTATCACGGTCGTGCCTTTTTCCCAACCATTTCTTTAGACCATGAACCTTATGTTCAGGCTGCCATCTCCTTAGGAAAAAATAGTGCAGGCCACAACATAATTAAAGTGACGGTCTTTTTGTTGTTTTGTGCTTTCCCTTTGTATGGACCTTGGAACTACCCTATGTGGGTTTTGAACAATTAAAGGCTCTCTTAGCCCTTCTTCATGATCTAGATGCCTCTTTACCTCGTCAGTCCTTGATAAGACCTAAAACTGTCCTGAACCCCCTTCGGTCGTTATCACGACCTCAAACTAGCTTATCGATCCTCGTCATGACATAAAATTGATAAGTTTTCCCCGCCCTAAGAGTTCGATCCTTCTCATGACCTTAAACTGACTCGTCGGTCCTTGCACGACCTTAAAAGGCCCCTTTGACCCATTGGTCCTCCTTATGACCTTAAATTGACTCGTCGACCCTCGTACACCCTTAAAATGCCCTTTTAAACCTTCAGTCCTCCTCATGACCTTAAACTGACTCGTCGATCCACGCAGGACCTAAAAGTTGCCCCTTTACCTCAACAGTCCTCTGCATAACCAAAAATTGTCCCTAGCCTATTTGGTACTCCTCATGATCTTACACTGACTTGTCGGTCCTCAACATGACCTTAGACTTGTCTACTAAAAATTTGGTCTTCCTCATGACCCTAAATTAACTTGTCAAAATCCGCATGACCTGAACTACCTTTTTCCCCATCGATCCTTTCACGACCTGGAACTGATTGATATTTTCTCGATCCGTGTTGTGACCTTAAAACTTTCCTACATTATACCTATTTTGCATTGTACTATACCTATCATGCATCATGATTAGCCTATTTGCATCATATGCATTGCCCCACAAACTACGATCGGTCTAATCCTTTACAATAGGGGTACATAAGAGGCTTAATGGAAATTCAGGTTCGACCACACTTTTCTACATGTTTTATTTGTGCCTAAGATTGGCGGCTTGTTCAATCGGTTTGTCTCTAGAGCTTTGACATTTACTTGCACCACGAGTTGCTACAAGCTCTGTCAAAGAGGCACAACTATAAACACCCCAATCTGACCAAGCCAAATCTTAGGCACCCACCTCGAATGTACTTCAATGATGAAAGTATGGGAATCATGCTCAGGGATACCCCCAAGCAAGAAATGACATAAATATGGCTTAAAACCCAAAAACCCTAAACAAACCTTCAAGCCGTGACATCCATAACCACACGGTTGCCACCTTTTTGAAAACCCTAGAACTGACTGTGCCCTTACCCTCCAGGCCGTGACCTATTTGAAAACCCTAATTGAAACCGTGACTTTTGAATGTCACGATTGTCCTTTTTACCACCATAAAGGTAGCAGTTTGTACTATACAAAAGCAAAAAGGTACCTGCAGTCATTGTTACCCCTTTTGGATAGGTAGCAGCATTCTAGAAGGTGTATGGTCTCCCACCTTGCCTATAATAGGCGATGTTTAACACATAAAAAAGAGGACATCAGCCTGGATAACATAACACTACCAAAATCCATTCTCACTAATTACCTAAAAAAAATTCCATTCTCACTCGATATTTCGACATTCGTCCCATACTTCTCGGCCTTCGTTCATGTTCTTGCTTAACTTGGAGGAGTTCTTGGAGCACGTATATTGGATTGGAGGTATCGTGTTCTCACCACCAAGAGGCCATTCGAGGTGGATATTCATACTAGGTAACCTTAGGATATCACGACTTTTCTTAAACCCTCGTCTTCTTCCCCGAGGATGTCGTGGATGAGGTTTTTTTTTTCCTATTTACCATTCATTTCAATGTAATTATTCATTTCTTTTAAGTTTTCATCATTAATAGTATGTTTATATTCTTCTATTTCGTATATTTACATTTGTTTACATACTGTTTCAATGCTCACAAGCACATTGAACACATAAGAAGCTAACTGAGGATCTGGAACATAACGGTCGTAACTTTCCAATGTCGCAGCCGTGTGTTTTGTTATATCTATAGTGATGCCCGTGTCCTTTTTATGAGTCGCCACATTTGTGCCTCTTTATATGAGCAGACACAACATTTTATTATTACGGTCGTAACATTGTTTTAAGGCCAGAAATGCTAAAACCTTTTTCAAACCTCTCTGTTATATATTTATTTCAAATTTGTACATCCTTTTATTGTTCTGTTTAATATTTCCTCTTTCTATACCTCTGTCTATCTTTCTGTTGAGTAATAGATGATAGATCTGGCCTATTAGATCATGGCCTCCATTCTATATATGTTCATATTTGCATAATTTTGAGGTTATGTAAATGTTATGGCCACCGTCTTTTCCAGCATATTTGTGACAGCTGTCATCTCCTTTGTTACGACCGTGTTATTTTTGAGAGATCAGTAGCATGTAAATATGTTTTAAGTTTTTTGGTAATCATTTTTGATATCATGTATATTTTGTTTAGAGTTATTACTTTCATAGAGGATAAAGGATAGTAGATCTAGCCTAAAACCAATAGGTTATGGTCTCTGTCCTGCATATGCTATCTATTTGAGCCTTTTTTAAGCCTTGTGCAATGCATATGCCCTTTTCGTACCTCCTAAAAACCACAGCTGCGACATTTATTTGTAACGACCATGCGATATTTTTATTATGTCCTCGTGGTAAGCCTATTTATGTCACTACTGCCTATTTTGTGACTATAATTGTCATGGCTGCAGTATTTGTTACCAAGGCCGTAAGTTTTTATGTATGTCCAATAGCTTAAAAAAGTGTTTAAATCTTCTCTGTTTATTTTGTATAGCCTGCTTATGGCATGATAAGGGCAGAAACATAAATGCATGACCCTTAGAATCTTACTTGTTCGATTACCGCTCATTTGTATATTTTTCGCTTTACTTTGCTGAAACAATACGTGTAGTATATCTAGAAATAATAATCAAGTTACATGACCCTAGGATCGTAGTCAAATTTTTGTTTCATTGTTTACTTATGTTTGAACTCTCTTTAACCTCCTATTTTATATATATTACCTTTAAAAAGTTTGCAATAAGAACCAGCATTGACAAAGTAAAAAACCAACCTTATGGTAGAGCGAAAAATGTGCCTAACACCTTCCCTTTTCATACCCTAGCCTTTGAATTCTCTTTTCTCTGGTTATGTTTTTAAAAGACCCGGCCTTCTTTTTATTTTTCTTGATTTTTCTTAAAAATTAAGTGGCAACTCCATTTTTCAAAAAGGATGCTCAGATATCTTGGACTCTTTATTTTAAAATGAAAAGAATATTTTTCTAAAAACAATAGATATCCGATGCATCCCCTATGCGCTTCCATCAAAGCATCTGCAGCTACCAACAATCAAGCTGAGTATGAAGCTTGGTTAGTCGAATTGAAAACGGCCTTAGAACTAGGGGTAAGGACGTTGATAGGAGAGTGGAAGGTCAAAGAAGAGAGATTGAACCAATATCACTTAGAGCTCGAAGTAATGATCCCCTACTTTGAAAGTGTGGTGTTTACCCACGTCTCAAGATTGCAAAACAAGTTCGCTGATGCCTTGGCTACTCTAGCATTGATGATAGACATACCACCCAGAGTAAGGATTAGACGCCTAGAGATCTAGCAAAGAGATGTACCCATAGTCGGTAATGTCATCGCTACACAATAAGTTAATGATGGACTACCCTAGTACCATGACATGTGAAATTTCATTGAGAAGAGAGAATATTCTAATCAAGCCATCAAGAAGGATCAATGAGCTACCAGGAGACTTGCTGCACAGTTTGTGATGTGTGGGGAAAAGCTGTACAAAAGAGGATATTTGAGAGTTAATAAACTTTGCGTTAACATAGAGGAATGACAAGAATTGATGAAGGAGGTGCACAGAGGAGTGTGTGGGCCTCATATGAATGGATTCATGCTGGCCAAGAAGATCCAGTGCCAATGATACTTTTAGATGACGACGGAAACAGACTGTCACTAGTTTATTCGAAGATGTCAAAAATGTCAAGTTCCTGCAAATCTCATGCATGTACCACTATCTCAGCTCTATAACATGACTTAGCCATGGTCATTTTCAATTTGGGGAAATGACATAATACGAAAGATCACACCCAAAGTATCAGATGGACACAAGTTTATTCTTGTAGCAATTGATTACTTCACAAAATGGGTCAAATCTGCCTCATACTCTGTCATGAAAGCCTCCTAGGTAAAGTTCATCAAAGAGAATCTTATCTGTCGATATGGGGTTCTGCACGAGATAATTCCTAATAATGGTTCTCACTTTTAAGGAGAAATATTAGATCTTTTGAAGGAGTAACAAATCGTCAGTCATATATCCTCTTCGTATAGGCCACAAGCCAATGGAGTTGTGGAAGTTGCTAACAAAAATGTGAGGAAGATCCTTCAAAAGACAATAGAAGGGGGTAAAGATTGGCCAGAAAAGCTTCCATTTGCACTTTAGGGATATAGAACATTGATCAAGACCACCACCGGAGCAACACCTTATGCATTGGTCTATGGAATGGAAGCAATTCTGCCCATAGAGCTAGAAATTCCACCTTTGAAGATAATGGTTGGAAGCAGTGTTCTCGAATTAGAGTGGTAGAGAGACAGATTTGAAGAATTCATGTTTGATGATTGAAGGCTCGGGGTGTTGTTTCATATCCAAGGGTATTAGAGAAGAATAACTCGAGCATTTAACAAGAAGGTTAAATCTCATAACTTGAAAGAAGGCGACTTAGTCCTCAAAGAGATCAGAGCTCTGATCTTCAACCCAAGGGACAAGTTTAGACCTAATTGGGTCAGACCTTATCTTACCAAAACCCTAATGTCAAGAGGCGCTGCTATTCTTATGGATTTAGATGGGAATGTCTTCTCTATAATCAACTCAAACCAACTTAAAAAGTTCCATCCCTGAGAGAAAACCCACAAAAACGAGAGTTTCAATACTTAAGTGTAACCCGAGCCTTTAATTATGTTATGGCCTGATTCCCTTTCTTTTGGATACGTAGGCAACTTCTATCAGAAGTTTAACCCAAAACTTTGTTTGAAATTCTCCTCTTTTTTTGGGTAATTAGAAATTCTCCCTTTTGTAACCATGTTTGAGTAGTCGATCAATGTAAAAGCTTCCTTTAACTTTTTTTAATAAATTAGTTATATTACAAAAATGAAATTCTAAAGGATAGTTTGAGAAATCATTGCCAACTAAAAGTGGAAAAACATTCATTAAGAAGTTTTACTAATTTTGTTTAATTCCAACACAAGGGATGCTCGCAAGTCCTCATCTAAAAAAACTAACAAGAAAATAAACAAGATATCGAGGCACAACGAAGGAAAGTCAAATCCTTCTTTTAGCATCACCTCTGTGAGACCCTGACCCGTTTTTGTTTGTGGCATTTTTCGACGCGTGTTTCCCTTTTTTGGTTTTGCATGTTTGTATGTGTTTTGATGCATGATCAGGATTAGATATGCATGTGGGGTTGATTCCCGGGGCCGTAGGACGTTGCGGTGCGAATTTTAAAAAATTTCAAAACAAGATATTTTAGAGGATTACAAATATCTGGAGTTAGATATTTTTAAAACTTCTCTACTATTTTTTTTCTATTTTCTCTCTATCTTCTCTCTAACTTCTCGAGGGCTTGGGGCTCAATTTTCAATGATCCAACAGTGGATCCTTACTATTGGCACGGTAGGCTATGCGTTCATTCGAACAGAATTTTATTTTGGCAAAGCTCGATTTTGCACGTGATTCAAGGCGTCGAGTTTTTAACTCACCGTGGTAGGATCCTAAACTCTAATGTCTTATAAGGGTGCTACGTGTAATCGTGTGTATTTTTACGAGTTAGATTGCACTAGATCTAATTTTGTTTAAAAGTTGGGTTTTTAGGTTAAAAACTATTTTTTATCGGTTTTGGTGGATGAAATCAGGTGTTGGGTGTTTCTTTCGAGGTCTTGGTGTTAAGCCTGGGTGTGTGTATGTCCAAAGGTGTTGGATGGGAGTTTGGAGGCTTCGATTCAATGTTTGGAGAGCTAAACCCGTAGCTCGAAACCTGTTTCTGCCTTAACCCAGTCAATTGGATCGTGGGATTAGTCGACTGGAGCCTGGGTTCTTGGGTTCAGTCGACTGAACCGTGAGGGGCAGTCGACTGGACAGTGGTTTTTGGGCATTTTTGGCGAGATTCTAGTGTGTTGTTTGGGTCACCTGGAGGGGGGTCTAGTCGACTGGACCTGGGCTATTTTGTGGGGTTGTTTGGTGGTTGGTGTCTTGGTTTCCAATTACTGTTCAATGGTATTCAGTTGGTTGATTTATGGATTAATCGACTGAAATTCCGTTAGATCCTTTTTGGGGTTCAGTTGGTCGTGTTGTGGTTTTGAGGGTCATGTCGTGACCTCGGGTGTTTGTTTAGGTGCTGTTCTCGGGGGTGACGTGCATAGCTAGATGTGGGTTGTTTGGGCATGATTGTGTGCGTCGTGGTTGAGTATGGAGCGTGTTTGGGCTCATGGCACCTTTGGGAAAAAGGTGGTGCTTGTGACCTCGTGGTTTGAGGGGTTTAACGTTGACCTTTAGGTTAGGCTTGGTTCTGTGGATCAATGGTTATCCTTGTGAGTGAATGTTGGGTTATGTGGCAGGTGGCGTCACGATGTGAAGTTATATATGGCTATGTGCGTTTATAACTAGCTTTGTGCATTTATAACTCTAGTTTATTTATGTACGAATTATGTAGAGAAAGTACATGGCTTGATATCGTTACGTGTAATGTGATTTTATGCTTTAAAACTTAAAAGTTTTATAGTCTTGGTTATGTGGAATATGAGGAACGGATGCATGTGGTGCATGTTGCATGGGTTGCAAGTGCGGTGTGAGTCACGTGTGTAGCATGGGACGTAGTTTGTGTAACGTAGTGATAGTACATGGCTTTATGCATTTAAACCCTAGTTTAGTATGCATGTGTTGATTCGGTGTTATCCCGTAATGTTAAGTCTTATCCTGTGGTGTTCAGTTTTATCCACGGTCTTATCCTGTAGTATAGTCCCGTGGTCGGCGGTTTCATCTCGTGGCTTACGGTAAAATTTACTATTTTATCCCGTGGTTTGCAGTTTTACCCTGTGGTCTATGGTTTTACCCCATAGTATACGGTTTTATCCCAGGAATGTGTTTTTGTGTACGGATCTTTATCTCAGTGTTAGCACTGTGGTTGTGGCTTGTGAGCACCGGTTATATGCATCCGTACTACATTCTTTGGAGTTGAGGTCTCTCGGTCTGAGAGGGTACATGGATTGCATAAACTACATTGTGGGATGAATAAAATTAATTTCAAATTATTTTAAGAGTTGTGTGAATGGCGATCTAAAAACCCTTTTTCAGCTATTTTTAGAGCTCTCGTGAGTGAGTCAAAAGATGGTTTGCATCCTCGTTTTCCCATTTGCATGTGAAAATTGTTTTAAAGGCTTAAAAGAGAGTTTAAAACTGTATCTCATTTTCCTAACATGTTTAGCTTATACTGCATGTGTTGTCTAGTATCTGCTAAGCTTTGGCTCACGGTATGGAATTTGAAATGTTCTTTAGGTACCGATCACGCAGGTTGACCCAAGGTTGGCTGGAGAGGCAGAAGAGCTGTATCTTTCTTTTTGTTCTTTCTATTTCATGTATGTTATTACATGTTTTCCCCTGTTAGAACTGTGTACTGTAAGCCTTTTGGCAATTTTATACAATGCATGTATATTTTATTTGGGAGTGTATTCTCGGGTTGGGTGTTATATTTGGTTATTTGTGGGTGTTTGACATGACCCAGAGTTTGGGGCGTGACATCCTCCTTGTCTTGCACTGCGTTCTAGCTCTTTCCCCAAACAAGCTCTCTAATCCTTAGAAAGATTGCTATCAAACTCTTTATTAACTGGCACCATTAGCCGAGAAGACCAACCCTACTAGTACTGACCCAAGAAGGAGGCTGATGGGGAGAACTATACAGATGGCTCACGGCAGAGTCAAGCCTGATCTGAGTATGCACAAATTGACGAAGGATACGAGATACGGATTGTAGTAGGTGGCTAGCCTCAAACCAATCTGAATAAGCCTCGAATGATCCATAGTAGCAGTAGTCACGTGAGAAGTATTCAACTAGGGGCATTGTCAGGAAATGTCCTCCCCGGTTAAAGAGCTCAAATAATCTGTTCAAGCAACTTCAGTAGAACAAAGGTGATAAACCTGACGGTAGATAAAGGACTTCATGCTATAGCTGTCAGATACGAGCTTATCTAGCAAGTTCACTTTCTCCATCAGCCAAGCTTGAGAGAAATAAAGAAAAAGGAGAGCTTGATGGAAAAACCCCGAGAGAAATACAGAGAAAAGAGAGATGAGTGAACACCTGCAATGGAAGAGCACTGTGAACAAAATACGAGGCACCATTAGTGCGGATCGCGTCAAGATCGAGAACCGTCTCAACAAGGACTATCAGAATGGGGTCCTAACCCTCTTGCATCTGATAGGCCACATCTACTACAGCAAAGCTAGCTTGACCATTAGGAGGACATAACAAGAAACAGGCCAGTAGACATATACAAAGAGCATAGCGACAATGAAGCTGAAAGGAGAAGTCGACAAGAGAACCTCGAGGTCTAAAATGGTCTATGATCGGTGCCGCGTCGAGGAATCCGTCGTGGGTAATGAGCGAAGCCTCACACTTTGAGAAGCCACAAAGCTGCATCAACTAATCCCTAGGACTCAATATCGCAAGGATGGCAGAAAATTCCTCTACTGTTAGGCACAACTCCTCATATTTGAAGTAGAACATGTGTACATTAGGATCCCATAATTGGGTAGCTCCTCTCAAAAGATTCTAGTCGATCCTCATGGTTCTTAAGGAGAATAGTACATCTAGATTGAAGTTGAGAAAGTTCTTACGCTCGACTAATGAGAAGTCACCCATCTAAGCTAAAAGAGAATTGTTATAAAAATGAGCCATGGAGAAGACAAGGAAGATGCAGAATATTTAGAAAGTAGGGTCTGGAATAGGGACCCCCTTTTATAGATCCAAAAATGGAGGGAACTACATAATCTGCCTTGAGTTTCACGCCAAAAGTCTTATTATGACCATCACATTTTCTTCACGGTTGTTATCTCCAAATGTCACGATCGCCATTAAAGTTCACAGCCATGAACTTCAAAACACCAGGCCACAAACTTTTTCCCACATTTGTTCAGGCAGCCACTTTCCAAACTCACGGCTGTGAGATATTTCCTCACGGCCACAACTTTTTCGTGCAAAAATTTTGACAGCATGCCTTTTCTTTATCAACATGCCCAAATCCTTGTTAGGAACCTGTCAGCAACTCGCAACATGAAAATGGATTTACAAGGCAAGATATCAACTCTCAAGTATCATGCATAATCAAGATCTAAGCAATCAAAAATGTTTTTCATACATAAAATAAAGAAACAATAAGCATTTGTAGTACGTGTAATGTAAACCAAAAGGCACGAAGGCCCCATCCATCACAAGTAATGTATAAGATCAGTGTGTGAAGAATGTGTATCAGCAAGCACACAGGCTTCCATGTACAAAAGAGAAGAGAAGAAATAGTAATACCAGTTGAGTAGCGGTGGGGTCATCACTCTCACCAGGTCCTCTTCTTCCGAACCACGTAACCTCCCTGGGATAACTCTTTAGATGTCGACTCGGTCCCCTCCTCCTCCTCCTCCTCCTCTGAGCTATCAATCATCTATGTAACACTCGGAATCTGAGCTCTAGATGAAGAAGAAACATAAGCAGAAGTAGAAGCCTACACAGAAGGTGAAGCTAGTGCCACACGACCTCCTCGAGTTCTTGGGCCTCTGCCCCGATTGCATTGAAAGAAGAAAGGGTCATGTCAAAGAACAATATATATATATACATTATGAAAAGTACAAAAAGAAGAAAGAAGAAGAGTGAAGCATGTACCATGGAAGGGGCACCCTAGTGAGTAGCAGGAGGCTGCATGCCCTAAGCCTGGAAGGCACTTTTCTAACGGCGGACCAGCACCCTCAGACCAGTGATGAGCTAAAGACACTCCTCGCCCCATTCTTAGGAATGCTGTCAAGAAAGAGTATACATCAGTATAGGTAGATATCAAAAGCAGTGCGAAAAGAAGAAAAGGAAGGAAAGAATGTTATACCTGCTCTATGCCGGGAGGAAGGCGTAGCCTTAGAGCTGTCGACCGCAGAACCTCGATCTGGTGGAGGTTCCCATCCACGAATGTATCCATTGTCCAAGACAACTCGGGATAGGCTACTTCAGTATTACCAGCGGTAGCAGCAGGAAGAGGACCCCACATAGCAACATGAGTCCCCATGGCTGGCATGAGCCTCTCTCGGGCAAAGACTGCATAGTCACGATCCTCACCCTCGAGTAACGCAGCATCATCAATACCCACCATGGCACGGATAACCTCAGTCGTGCAAAAGGGCATTGGTCTGACGCATCCCAACTGGAGGTGCCCTCAGGATACTAAAGTGATTGTATCCTGAGGATTAATGAACCACACACTCACCAAGGTACCACTCTCTGGAGAATGGCCCCCCAAGCACAACGCAGGTTCGACTTACCTTCTGATTCCGCATCAAATTCTCTCCAACTCGCTCCGTCATGCTGACCCAGCGGACCTAATGAACCTACAAGGCAATAAAAGCCTGTCAAAAAGCAATATGTATTAAAGAATGGGAATGAAGGTAAGAAAAGAATGAAAGGCATACCCAATCAACAATAAGTGTGTCCAAAAAATACCGATCGCGGTCCAGCTCCTTTCCCCCGAATTTCGTTCCCCGGTATCACCTAGTGCATCAACGCGCTCGAAGGATCATAGAGGGGTCCTCACAAGTATTCACCGGCGAGCACATACCTAGAAACTCATAGGCCCAGAGCTGTAAAAGAACAAGAAAACATCAGTACAGGTAAAGAGATGTGAAAATATGCAAAAGAAAGTAGGAAAAGAAATAGAGATATACCTTCCAAATGTGTCAGTACCCACTTGTGCTTCGATTTGAGGTTTCGGTGGCGGTGCTCATGTAGCTATAGAGGGTAGCTAAGGCGGCTCCCCCCTCAATCGTAGGTGTTGATGCTATCCACCGCCACCATAGCCGCGAGGTAGTAGAGCTGCACCCTATTCTCCAAGTTCAGGAATAGAGCTATCCCAAACATGTAGAGAAGGAATGCGTGAGCCACCCACTCGATGTAATAACCCAAACTCAAAGATACGAATAGAAAAGAAACGAAATCTCAAACCTAAGTTCGATAAGAAGAACTGGCCTGACCGTTTAACCTTTCGAGCTTGAGACCTGGGACAGAGTGGGAACTCCACAAGCATGTATTAAAACCCTAATGTTGAGGATAAAAATTCAAAGTTATAAGTCCATGCCGTTTAAGACAAGAGTTAAGCTCGAAAAATCTTAAAAATTCAAATTTTGACACATGGATACCCTAAATCAAGAATTTAAGTACAATTAGGTAGCAAATGACAAAATAACATAAAAAATGACAAAATTACCCCTTAGTGGCCGACCACCTTGGAAAGAGTGCCAAAAAGTGACTTTTTGCTTTCTTTTTAGCTTAAAATGATGAGAAATGTATTAAGTTAAGCATTATGATGATCTAATACTTATTGAAAAAGTAATATACATAATAATTTAGTGTTATTGGTCAACAAAAGAAAATAAATTATTATTGATGTTCATACACAACAAAATAAGTCAGAAAGTTAGATATTGCTAAAATAGCTTAATTTGACTTAAACGACTACATCTATTTAATCAATTGCTATGAAAATTATGATAATACATGGGAATACTATATTTCTCAAAAAAATATTAAAATAATAGATCTCAGTAGAAAAAGTCATCAAAAGGATACATCAAATTGACTTTTAAAGCATTTTCTTGCACAAAAAGACACGCAAGCCAATACAAAATCCCTTGATTGATGTGGGGTCAGATTTTTGTCCCCCATACTAACCTTAAATGTAATCCCTCACCCCAAATCTGATATATCTCTCTCGAAACTTGTACCAAATCACATCACCCATGTGAAGGAGAAGAAAAAGGATTAAAAGTGTGATCATTTTGTTCCCTTAAGCTCTTCCTATATAAACCAAGCCAAACACCACTCCTCCCCTTCATTATTTTCGTCCAAGTGAGTTGAGAGACCAGATTTCCATTATTTTTTAGTGTTCTTGAGGTGTTCCCCAAGTTTGAGAAAGAAAAGAGGGAGAAGAAAGGAAGAAAGAAAGGAGAAATCAAGGAGATGAGTTTTTCCAAAGCTAAGTCCTTCCATGCCACCATCCCTTGAGCCCTCAAACAAGTAAATAAAACTCTAAATTTTATTTCTAATATCTCTCAAAATATCCCACAACACATCCCTTTAAACATTCTAAGAATCGAGAACCGAAATCAAACCGAAAAGGCATCGTGGTTGGAGATTTGGGGCTATTATGTTTATGGGGGATATGAGATGTTGTATGGTGTTATCTTTGAGTTTTATGACCTATAAGTGAGTAGCCTTGATATTAATGTCTAAAACACAAACATGCAAAGAAATAGAACAAAAACTTGACATGACATAAGTAGACGACTTGGATCCTAAGAGACTTGATTCTTGAGAACATAAATGTTTCTGCCCTGAAATTTGGAATGCCGTAACTCAATGTAGAAAATTGATCTAAGCATGTTATTTATTTTCAAATTTATCTTTTTGTGTTATCTTTCATCTAAATTTAGTTTCAACTCATTTGAATAAGTAGAACTTGAGATATTGCAATTTTACCAAAGTGTGTCATTTTCTGACCAGTCAACACCACCGACCTAAAAACCCTAGTTTGCAATGCGATCTGAACTTTTTTCAAAACATAAAAAAATTGTAGATAACATGTGTGTATATCTACCCACGAAAACAAAGCACAAAATATTGAGTTTTGATAGGCCAAAACCTCCTTCCAAATCTCTGTTGAGTTTCAACCCTCAAGGGACATTTCTGTCACATATTTGTGTGTAGCCTAAAACCTCTATTTTTAGTGTCTTACTTCAAAAGTGGTCTACATGAACATTATATCTAACATATTGAAGTACTTTCTGTCCAAAAATCAAACCTTAAAGCCTCGGGATGATTCCCCAAAACCATTTCAAATGCTCTGCCAAAAACTGACTCTGCTGAGTTTTGGCAGCTGACAAACTCTATTTTTTAAAATGGCCAAAAAATCTAACTTGTTTCAAACAACTACCCATATCTCTAAATATGAAACTTATAAGGGATATGTTGAACTAGAACATACTCAAAAAGGGCTCATTTTAACCTGATATGATACCCCAAAACTGAGACCAACATAGAAACATTTCTGACCAATCCTCTGAGCAAGTGCTGAGCCGTTTTCGTTTTCATCAAGTTTTTCACCCATTTGCCATAGGTTTTGATTTTGGTGTTGAACATAAAAGTTGTAGAAAATATTTTAATCTAAATTATCACAAAAAATCATAATCCAATTCCAAGTCTATGTACCTCAAGATGCTGCGGTACTTTAAAATTTAATGATTAGGAGAGAGTAATAAATGGTTAAATTAAATCCTTAAACAAGTGAAGGTTAGGTTAGTGCATAGTACCCTTTAAACCTAAAAACAAAGTAACCATGGTCTCTAAAATCAAGAAAATATTCAATGGTCTGAATCATTGTAGTACTTCACATTCTAAAAGGGGTAGAACTCCGTGTTGACGGTTAAGTTGTGTTTTTTTTTTGTAATTAATTGTAACATAAAAAAAATACAAGTTTCCAAAGGGCATACCCTAGGTAATTATATGAGTAACAAATAGGGAGAAACCTCATACAACAAAGAAAACTGAACCCCCGCTGAAACGATGGGGGACTTAACTAAAAGCCATATTCCACGCACAACCCGCGTGGATAGGAAACACCAACATTTTCAACATTCTTGCACATCCTAATAAAAACAAGGCAAAACATACTAAAAAACATAGATAACATGATTAACAAGAAAACAAAAGAGAATTAAAGCAACATGGACTGTAGGCCCCATGTTGCTTTTCCAACTCAACACCAGCTCCAAGTGATAGAACATTTTGCACTACTTAATCTCCATTAGTCCCACCGGAACAAGGGTATTATTCCCCACATTTGGGGACCACCATTACCACATGCGGAGACCAGTTAACAAGTCTTCTAATACAAAAAAAAACCAGAAGAACTTGGAGCAATAACCCACTGCACTCAAACAGCTCATTGTGTCAAACAGAAGCTCTATACAACCAGCCGAATTCAACAGCCCATGGTTTGTCCAAACCGCTTCCCATCTTTCACAAAACCACTCACAATATGATCAGTATATCACCAGGCGCCACTTCAGTGATATACGGGCCCACTACTATTATCATTGCATGAGAGAATGTGGTGTATTTCTTGACACAACACATAGAAAAACCAGGGGTCCCACAATCCACCCATGGTTTTCTAAAATCGGTGGAATGTGGAGTATTAAGAAACCACAGTGGT
>JAOTRH010481211.1:0-59418 GCA_034768845.1 Heliamphora exappendiculata | reverse complement strand
TTTATCCTGGGAGAGTGACGCCGGTGAAATCCCTACAACACCCTCGGTAGGCGGCGAATCATTCTTAAGGAAACTGCAATTGCAGGACTCGGTTTGCAAATTTCTTTTTATTATTCCTGTTATTTCATTCTCTGTAATTTTCAGATTCTGTAAATTGTTGAAAGTCTAATAAAAATGTATTTTCTGGATCCCCGAACATGTATTTTATGTCGGCGTTGGAAATTCTCCCAACAACTAGCTCATTCACATAATTGTATGGAAAATAACATAATTTCATAAATTAGTTTTTCATTTACATTAAAGAATGCACATAGCAACAAAATATTTTCATGTATATGGTAATAAAAGATTTAATGCAAATGACCTAAGAAAATAGTCACTCATAGATGTATTAAATATGGAAGATGAGTGAAATCAGTAAAGCATGGAGACAAATAATTACTGCGATGCCTGGATAATTAGCAGTTAAATTCCTACCATTATTTGAGCTTTCTCAAATTCCGACTATTGTTGTTTGTGTTTTCTCTCTACATCTCAAAGAGGGACGCTATGAAATTGTGATAAATTGTTCCGGTTTTCAATATGATCGTGAAAGTGGTGATGAGAGGAACTGTGGCAGGGTCTCTATTTTGATGTGTATTGCGAGTTTAATTTGTATTTTAATTGAAATTTTGTTATTTAATTAGAATTGTTTATTATTTTATATTTGAAGAGCATTTAATTTATTTAAAAAAATTAAGTCAATTGGACATTAGTAGTCATATGAACAGTGCACATTTATCTTACATTTGATTCTCAAAATCTAAGAAATTAATTATTTTATTTGAAACAAATTAATATGCTTCAATCATATGAATAATAATGTCCAATTTACCTTAAATTTTACAAAATTATACACACAACTAACTTAACATAATAAATGATTCCAATCAAATTATAACATAACAATTAAAATACAAATTAAACCCACAGCACAACTGCTGTAACTTGGGTCTCAGCAGGACCCCTTAGTGGAGGAGGTGTCAATTATATGAAAGTGGTTGTGGTAACTTAATTGTGAATTTTTTATTTTTTTTTATTTTTTTTTATTATTCAAAAAAAAGTTTATTTTTACTTTTTTTATCCCTATGATTAATAAGTCTTTTTTTTTTTCATTTTTACCCTTTTAATAAACGGATGAATTAGTGTGATGTGGGTTCACCAAAAAATTGTGATGCACCTAGTGTTTCTTTATTATAATAGTATAAATTGTTTTTCTTATATTTGTTTGAAGTTAGTATGACTGAAAATAAAAGTCACTAAGAAACATTTTGCATGGATAACATAAAATGAATTTAGTCCTATGAAAAATGTTTTAAAATTTTAAAAGGACAATAATTTTTTGACTTTTGAAAAATAGAACACTTAGATGTCACACACTCGTGCAAGGCCCTCACTTTTATTGAGGTTCTTAATTTTTTTGAGATTTAAATTTTTATCTTGTTTGTTTTTAGCTAAAATGGCCCCTTCTCAATACTCGAAGGCTAGCTTAGACAAACAAAAACAAATAACTCATTCTTATCCATGGGCTTGTAAAAAACATATCTTTTGTTTTTTTGTTAAAAATAAATAAAAAAACTTTTTCAAATGTCTAACAAAATAAAAAGAAATTATGGTCTACGGGCATCAATTATAAAGACTTGAAGAAACAATAAAATTTTCCTACTTCAATATTCAATAAGATAAAAAAAAAAATTTTTGTCTAAAGGTTGCAATGCTCGCAGGTGAAGCTTTTTTCATGTTTTTTTTTTCTTGATATAAGTGACACAATAACCTTATTTTGATTACAAGCTATGCAAAGAAATTAGATTGTAGATTAAAGAAATTAGAATAAAAAAATAAGTAAATATTATTTAATTATTCAACAAATAAAATGACCTCATTTAATTTAAAGAAATTAGAATAAAAAAATAAGTAAATATTATTTAATTATTCAACAAATAAAATGACCTCATTTAATATTTCACCTAATTGAACATTGGGTTGCGGGTGAAAACAGTGCAACCCTATCACCACAACTAACACCGCCCGATGTATAAGGTTCTTCAAAAAATTGAGGAATTTATTAAATCGGTCCATGTCAATTCAAACAGTATAATTTGGTTTGATTTTTCTTACTAAATTATTTGATTATGGTTCAAAATAATTAAGAACTATTTTTTTATAATTTGATTCACGAATTAAGCTTTAAAAATTATATGGAAGCGAATTGATCCGTTATCTATTTTTATTATGTTCGTATTATATTATGTATTACATATAAAAAACATAAAAATAATATTTATTTTATTTTACATATTCTCTTTTTTTTTATTTTTCTATTTTATTATTTTATTTTGAATTTTCTTATAACATCATAATATTATATAATTTATAAACTATTAGTAATAGGTTAAAAATAATAAAATATAATATATAATTTAAAAATAGGGGCATCTCTCTTTGTAATAATATGATACAAGAAATAAAATAAAATACAAAGTAAAATAATATAAATAAAGAAGATAAAAATAATAACAAAATAAACAAATAAATGTATAATTATTTTTAACATAAAATAAACAACAAACACTTATCTCTAAAATCGTGATTTCAAATTAAAATTTTTGTTCAATGATAAATACAATTTTGTTTTAGCTCAAACTCTTCGGACAATTTAAAACAACTTAGTACTTAATTATTTACCTCAATATCGAACCGAACCAAATCAAATCCTAAACGCCTCAATTTGGTGTGAGCAAGTTTTTTAAAGCTGAAAACTTTTTTGAAGCCAGCTCACGTAATTCTCTTCCCAAAATTAGCCAAAAACAATTAAGAAAATTCAATATATCCAAAACTTTAAACACAATAACCGCAAGGATATAGGAATAAAATATATATTATTTGTCCCCACTCCTCCACATTCTCACTATCCACTAAGAGCATGCCTGTTTTAATGGAAAGAAGCCTAGTCTTAGATTAATTATCCAGCCTCTTATGCTTGGTTATTATTAATAAGTCGGAATACACTATTTAGAGAGATTTTAAATCTCATAAATATGAAATAATTTTATCATAAGAAGAATGCTGAAATTGACAATTCAAAATTAAAAATATATGTTCAAGTGTCAAAAAAAATTTTATTATTATTTTTTTAGAACAATATTATATATTTTTTAATTAGAAAAGAAGTTCTTTATTATTAGTTTTAGCAAAATAATTTATTTTTTATTTATAAAAAACAGTTTATCATTTTTAAAAAAAAATTGTTTGTTGTTTTTTTAAAGAAATCTGTTTATTATTATTTTTAAAAAAATATTTTTTATTATTTCTTATTTTAAAGTCTGTTTTTTAATTATTTTAAAAACTATTTTTAATATATTTTTTATTCCAAAAACTATTATTTCTTTTTGTTTTTAGGAAACTTTCTTTCTTTGTATTTTTCTTTTATTAAAAAAAGCCTGTTTTATTTATTTTTATTATTTTTTAACTGTTTTGTTTTTATATTCTGTTTTTTATATATTTTTCTAAACCACTTATTTATTTTTTAACTATTTTTTGTTTTTATTTTATTTTTAAAAAATATTTAATATTCTTTTTTCTTTAAAAACTATTTTTTAATATGTTTTCTACTTTAAAAAATATTTATTTTTTAGTTTGGTTCATGTTGATTTGGTTACAATTGTGTAGTATATTATTGTCATTTATGTATAAGACTTATTTTTTAATTTATAAACAAAAGATTAGATATTATAATTTTTAGTGTCTCATGAAATAACCAAACATGAAAATGAATAAAAAGATGGATTAACAATGCATTAGATACATTATTCTCGAATTATTAGTGAGAGGATACTAAATACTCTCTAATCATTTTCCTTAAAACAAACATGACCTAATTGGCTAAAATGTAAATTACTTTTGAGTTTATGTAAATAATAGTATTAATTTTGTGAAACTAACGTATATAAATTGTTTGAATAAATTAAGAGCAATGTAACTTATGTATTTTGTTTTTTTTGTATCAATTATAGTATAAATATTTTTTTAATTAATATATAATTTGAATTGCACGCATATTGCGTTTTGTCCTGAACACTAGTCTATTTACTACTATAAAGGCAACTTATATTTTTTCAGTTAAAATTCTGAAATCCTGTCACATTTTTGCATTTTTATTTTTATCCAAAACTTATTCTCTTATCCATTACTTGCTAGAGACTAAACATGTAAAATCATAAATAAATAAAAAAACCACCTACGTCTCAAAAAAAAAACTACCCACGTCTTATCTGATATGATATTCAAATTCTAATAAACAGCTACAGCAGTTATAAATTCATGATCGTGCAATTTCTTCTCTGTTTCAACTCTGATCTCTCACAAATTCAAGCCTCTCCCCTCTCCCCTCTCCCCTCTCTTTCTTATCCTTATTTCTTCGTTTACCATTCTCTCTCATCTCTTTCATATTCACTCAAATCTCTATTATTTGCATACAAGATTATATACGTGTGGCAACTTCACCGGATCTTTCATTCCTTGCGCTTCCGATTGCTATTCCCATGAGTTTTTTATTGTTCACAAGATTTATTTACACACCGGATTTATTTATTTATCTACTGGAGTGGCTCAATTTTTTAGTCTATAGAGAGAGAGAGAAAAGAGAGAGAGAGATAGAAAGAAAGGGATATCGAGAGAGAGAGAGAGAGACGCAGAGAGGGACCGAGAGAGAGAATAGAACCGGAAGCGGTGAGGCGGCGACGACAACGGAAATGAACGGCTATTGGAGTGGCTCAATTTTTTGGTCTAGAGAGAGAGAGAGAGAATAGAGAGAGAGAGAGAGAGAGAGAGAGACGCAGAGAGGGACCAAGAGAGAAAACATGGTTGGAGGCGGTGAGACGGCGGCGACGACGAAATTGAACGGCAGCGACGTGCTTAAGTTTTTTTTTTCTTCCCTCTCTTTCTTTCTATTTCTTCCTCACTGTTTCTAAAATGGTTGATAGGGATAACATATATTAAGGCTCCATTTAAAACAATTGCCTATTTAATTATTTTATTTGATTTATTTTTACTTTTAGTAAAAAAAAGCGACTTCTTCTATTTAGACGATGTGAAAAAGCAATTTTTTTTAACGATATGAAAAAGTAATTTTTTTTAACGATATGAAAAAGCAATTTTTGTATTCTTTATTAAAATATTAAAATATAAAAAAAATTTAGAAAAAATATTTAAAAAATAAATAAAATAATAAGCTAAATATTACGTTGTTTATTTTCGTTTTTAATGAACTTTTTTTTAACTAACCCATTGTATTTCTTTCTTTTGAATTTATGATGTATTTTTCAGTTGTGGAATTAAAAAAATAGAAAACTCACTTTTTAATCATTCCTATTAGCAATTTAAAACTCAAAAGTTTCTGCCCCTTTTAAAAAACAACAGTACCCAAATACAAATCTACTCTGCAAGTTTCTATATTGGTGCAAAAAATAATTCCAATCTCTCTCTCTCATTCTTTTTATGCAAGTTAATTATATCTCTCTCATATCCCTTTTAATGTCATTTTTCATTTCTCTCATACTTTCCTTCTTTTTTTTTTTCCCTGTTTCTCTCTTGCATTTTTTCTTCTTTACAGGTTGTAGGTAAGTATATTAAGTTGCGGATATATTTCATCTCTCCCTCATTGAAGGATTTTTTCCTTTCGTTTGCCTATTATCATTTAAATTCGTTTTATATTTTTCAAATCAGAAAATAAATTAAAGATTAGTGTACTAAAAAAATAACAAATTTCGTAAAATGTACAGAATTCTTTTTATGTTTTTTCTAAAAATAAACTAAAATATTTACAGAATTTTAACAATTTATAATATCCAAATGAATTCTTTTTAAAATGTACATAATTCTTTTTTTTTTTTTAAGCTGGAAAGAAATAAATAATAAAAAAACTAAAAAAATATTCAAACGAAACTTGAACAAACCTGATGTTCTTTTTAACCAACTCACTGCATATTCTTCTTTTGAATTTTTGATGTATTTTTCAGTTGTGAGATTAACAAATAGACTGACGCAAAAAAAAGTGGTGCGTTTATTCAGGTACATCTTATAAAATTTATTCCCTTTTTTGTATTGTTTTGTTCAAAGTATTTGAATTTTTTGTTTCTTATAAAATTTATTCCCTTAATTATAAAAATAGAAAATAAATTTGGGATGAATTAAAATTTTAAAACGTATGGAATAGCTCATGTTTTTAAAAATTTTAAACAATAAAAATTTCATCTGTGTTTATTTTTTAAAAAATTAAAACTTTTTTTTGTAAACCGTCAATTAAAAAGGTTGTGTGTCAATTAATTTTTTAAAATTAATTTTAAAAAAAAACCATCAACTATTTTTTTTAAAAGAGTTTAGCAGTAAAATCTACACGTTTGCAATTTTTAGTTTTTTATTATTTAAAGTATTTTGATTTTCTGTTTCCTATTGTAAAAAATGTTGCAAAAAAAGATTAATTATAAAAAATAGAAAATAAGCATGGGATGAATTAAAATTATTAAAAGTTTAACATACAAATGTAGAATAAAATAGCCGATAAAGTATCTTAACAATGCTAAAACGCAACATACTAATTTAAATTTAATTCTTAATATAAATCAAACTATAAGAAACTCTACAAATACATGTAACAAAATCAGTGAGACTTCGTTATTCTTTTTTTTCTATATATAGTAATTCTCTAGAGTGGTTCAATTTTTTGGTTACCAGTATTCGAGGGTTTAAAAATCCAGGGGCCAGAGATCATTTTCAAAATCGCAATTATTTTACATAAACTATTTTATTAATTCAGAATTTCCTATTCATGCCATGTTTGTTATTTTTATTGCATTATTACTTACAAAAAATGTATCATGTACGTCAAAGAATTTTTGTTCTAGAGTCATATAGTAGAATGGAGAATAATCATTAAGATCGGATTGATGACGTACCAAGACTATCAAATGATACACAAATCGGAGAGTATAACCAATCAATTGAATGGTTGCAATGGGTCAAAGAACAAAATCGTTTGCAACAGCAATGACATCAACAACGTCTGAGTGTAGAAGCTGCTGCGTAATAAAGACAAAGAAATAGGCATTTAGAACAAATAAGACTACATAACATGAGTCCTGAACAAATTGTCCAAATGCTAGAATGACGTCGCCTAACACAAAAAATTAGAAGGCGTGCGAATCAATCTGAACATGAAAATCAAAATAAAGATCATTCGCTGGGTAAAAAATCTATATTTTCTAAACTAATAATTATTAAAACATAAAATATTATGTTATTGTCATCCCACATCATCCATGACCATTTTATTAACTATTTTAGTAGAAGGTATATCGAACTTCATGGATGCAGTCCCTCAAGGATTCGAAATACACTGCATCGACCACAGGATTCACCTTTGTCAGCCACTAACTTTGGGGCCACATTCAATGCGACTCAAAACTCATATCTGCTAGAATGTGGGAGACCTCAACTCACTCATTTGAGGCGTCTACCTCGATATGCACTTATTAATTCTACGTATGAGCATGGTGGCACAAGTAGATCGAGAGAAGATGAATTCTGCCAAGTTCATATAGAAGGTACAACTATATTATTTATTTATTTACTTTAACGTATTAATATCTAATGATATCGAATAAATCTATTTATGAAAATAATATCATATTATATTTATTTGATAAATTACTTATATAGGAAATATCACACATGCTGACTGATATCGTGGGGAATTCAATGAAGTGAATGTAATTCTAAATGTTCATTCATTTCCTCAACAAAGATATCACAATTGCGTAAGAAATTTTCACCAAAGTAGTCGAGTTCAAAGATTGCAATTTCCAATGCCAATTATATGCCGACATTGTCAAGCAAGATTGTTCCATCGCGAAACATTAATCATGTGTTGTAATAATTGAGCAACTGTTCTACCTCAAATAGTAGCACTGCTTGAGCTGCTTGATATATTCTCTGACCAAACTGTTGATAGTCGACACTTTAGACAAAATATTCGTGCATATAATCATGTCTTCTCCTTCACTTCAATGAGGGTTCATATTGATGAAAATCTAGCAGCTAGAAGTCGTGGAATTTATACGTTTCGTGCACAAGGAGCTTTCTACCATAAGATTGGAACTCTCTTACCAAACTCAAATGAGAGGCCGAGATACTTACAGTTGTACATTTACGATACTGATCATGAAATTCAAAATAGAATGACTGAAAATGAAGGCCTGCAGAACGAGTTGATTGAGAAGATAACAAGTATTTTAAATGCTTGCAATCCATTCGTCCAGACATTTTGTCATTTGGCGCAACGACAAGATCTACATGAATGTCGACTTTTAATTAAGGTGCAACCATGTAGTATGCACCAATACAATCTTCCAACATGTTTTGAAGTTGCTACAGTTTTAGTGGGTGGCGAAGAAGCAGAAAATATATGGGGAAGAGATATAATTGTTGAAACATTCAGTGATAATCTAAAACCCCTTTTTAAAGTTCTTTTTGAGTTAGGGACATTTAACTTTCATGTGACCAGGCTTCTTGTATTTAAAGCATATGATTTCATCCTTCTTGTGGTCACTTTTGATTCTGTTTGTTTCTCCTTTGAACTTGTAGAGCTCACCTTTGTGCCCATCTTTCTTGAAGAATCTTTTTCCTTCTTGTTTCTTATTTCTAAAAAACCTCTTGAACTTTCTTGTGATGAGTGCAAGATCTTCATTTTTATCACGAGAGGAGTCTTCATCGGATTCATTCTCAAGGATGGAAGATTTGAAGGGAATCTCTTTCTTCTTTTTGATGTCATCTTTATCATCCATCTTGATGTTCATCTTATGAGTCATGAGTAACCCAAGAAGCTCTTCAAACCTAAGAGTAGTGAGGTCTTTAGCCTCTTAAATGGCTGTCACCTTTGCTTCCTAACTCTTTGGCATACACCTAGAATCTTTCTCACCATTTCTGCATTAGAATACACCTTACCAAGAAACTTTAGTCAATTTATGATGTCGGTGAATCTAAAAAACATTTTATAAATAGTTTTGTCATGCTTCATCTTAAACAATTTATAGTTATAAACAAGCATGTTTATTTTATATTTTTTGACTTGGTTAGTTCTCTCGTGGCTAACCTCAAGTCTGTCCCATGTCTCTTTGTCAGTGTCATAGTTGGAAATCCTATTGAACTCATTAGGGTCAAGAGAGCAATATAATAGGTTCATGGCCATAGCATTTTTTTGTAACTATCTGACATTAGTCTCTGTCCATTCATTCTTAAGCTTAGGGGTTGTTGCCCCATCTACCATTTTGGTAGGCCTTTTTAGTCCATTTATAATGACCCTCCATAGGTCATAGTCAATAGCTTAGATGTAAATTCTCATCTAATCTTTTCAATAATTATAGTTTGTTCCATTGAACAAGGGAGGTCTATTGGTGTATTAACCTTCTAATTGAATTGGTTTAATACTGGTTGCCAAAGATCCTCCTTGAATGTTAAAACACTAAGCAAGAGTCCAAGCTCTGATACCAATTATTAGTCCTAGGCAACCTAAGAGGGGGTGAATTGGATTTTAAAACAATAATAACTATTTTAAAAATCTTTTCGAAAATATTTTAATTTCACAAATAAATATAGCAAATAATATATCAATAATGAAATCAAAGAGGTTAAGGAGTGAAATTAGAACCAGACACAGAGATTTATAGTGGTTCGACTTCTTCTAAGCCTACGTCAACTCCCCAAGACTATTTTTGAGAATTTACACTATAATTAAATGCTTCATAGGTGCATTTAAAACCCTTTACAGCTTTCTAGAAACAAACCCCTATTTTTCTAGATACTCTTAAGCTCTTCTTTAAGAAGCTCTCACACTCTCTTAAAGGATCTAGGGTGATTCTTCCTCTTTTAGAATAAATGTGATTGAGTAATAACTTACAAAAACTCACTTATAAAGATTTAATAATAAATGTGTGAAGAAGTGAGAATGTTTGGGCAGGAGGAGTTAATGAGCAGTAAATGCTTTCTTTGAGGATTTAAGCTTTCAATGCATTCAATAGAACAGTATCCAGAGATTTGAAGCTCTAAAAATTATCTCCTTATATAGTCCATTGAAGTAAATGACCGTTGGTGGATTGGTGGAGGCTGCTCTGAAAAATTTATCGTTGGAACCAGCGCGCATTTTAAATCCGTCCCAGGTGTCGACACGAAATCCTTTGGTGTCGACACAAAATGGTCTAGGGCTCGATTCTTGGGCAATCGTGTCAACTCAGTTCTTCGTTGGTATCGACCTTATTTCTGTATTTTTCTCACCCACACAATGGTGTCGACCCATGCATTTCTTTAATTTTCTATCTGGGACCTTAGTGTCAACTCATATCAGAGTTGATGTCAACTCAAGGCTTCATGGTCTGCTCGAGGTGTCAATTCATGTCTTGATTGATGTCGACACTACTGAGAGACTTTGGCTACTAAAATTTTGGTGCCAACAAAACATCGATTTGGTGTCGACCCTTTCTATCAGACTTGGCTACTAAAAAAATAGTGTTGACCCTTTTTCAATTTGGTGTCGACCTTAGATGTCCGACTTGGCTACTAAAATTTTGGTGTCAACACTGCTTTGATTTGGTGTCCACCCAAAGTCCTTGTTTTTGAAGAGTGCCTTTGTGTTGACTCAGTGCTTTGTAGTGTCGACACATTTGGATTAGTGTCTGGGAAATGACTTGGAGTCTTAGTGTCGACACGTTGAGTTTTTCGAAGGGTGTCAAGGTGTTGACTCGTGTAACTTTGGTGTTGATCCTTAGAACCTAAAGACTGGAACCCGGATGATCACTTGGTGTTGACTCATGTACGTCTTAGTGTCAACACAAGTTGAATCCCGTCAAGGTACTGAGGTGTCGAGTCATTTGCATTGGTGTCGACTCATCATGCTCCTTGGGCCTTGACTTGGTGTCGACACAAATTGGAACTAATGCCGACCCAACTAGGACCCCGGTCCAATACTAGAGGTATCAATCCAAATCTATTTGGTGTCGACACACCTAAGTTTCTAAAACATCTCAAGCAAAGCTGTTAAGGTGTCGATCTTAAACTTCAATGGTGTTGACACACTTGAGTTTCTCAAGTGTGCTTTGCCTTTTGGTGTTGACCCAAAATCCAATTGGTATCGACACAAAACGTTTTGTTTAAAAATAGTAAGTGTAAACTCATTTGGCACAATGTGTCAGCACAAATGGAATAAGGTGTCGACTCATTTGACATGAAGTGTCGACACTACCTTTTTGGACACATTTAAATATAATTTTTTTAAATCAATTTATTTTAAAAAATGAATTACTAAAATTATCAAAATCTATTTAAAATGTCCTTGGGCTAACATCCTCCGTACTCTCTGCTCCAGTTATTAGCCAAGGTTTTGCGTCACTTTCTAGCATTGGTTCTTTTATATAATCTTCTTCACCTAGCATTAAATGTTGTGAGCTGTGAGGCCCAAATAGGAACAACCAAAACCTTACAAATCTACCCTTATCACACATAATCCAACAACACAAGTATGCATGTATAATGATGACAATTTACAATAACAATTTAAGTTCACCCAAGTTTCAACCTAAGTTCACAAGGGTTCCTCAATCATAAGAGACAACTTTTTCGGGTTTAACCAAGAGTACCCATCCTAAGACATTGCCACGTCACCATAACAGGCACTTACCTCATTGGTACCATTTACTTTCCCGTGCACTAAGCTCCCATACACTTATTCCCGAATTATCACAGTACACGTAAGATGATTGGTTTACCATATACACCCTTTAAGATCGGCTTTAGAAAAGGCATGGATCAAGACATAGCACAGCTCATAACGTATATGGACCAAACCTTAACACCGAGCACCACACTCACACTCCGAATCAAAAGTTAAGATCACAACATGTATTTCACAGCAGTTTTATATCGTTGTATGAAAGACCCATCCCACATTTGTTGCTATGATTCCATAACGAGCACTCACCCCCTTGGTACCATTTACGTTCCCATCCACTATGCTCCCGTACGCCTATGCCCGCAACATTACCCTTCCCGTCTAGTACTACGTGTACTCGGCTAAGTGCCGTAATGTGCAGTTCATCGTATATACCCTTCAAGGTCGAATTTAGAAAAAGCACAGCTCAAGATATAGCATGGCTTATGACGTACATGGACACACCCTCACACCGAGCAAAACATTCAAACCCTAACCCATATCAAATTCTAGTTTCTTTTAAAAGACCTCGTTCGTTCCAAAGCTTTGTTCTCTATACGTGATGTTTGGTCAACTAATCATGCTCTCAATTCAATATACCTAAACAACCTTAACTATGCTCAACATGCTATAAAAACACAAGAAAGACTCATATAAGGTAAGTTAAAGATATATCACAAGTACGTCACTCACTAAGTATCACCCATTATTATAAACTAAAAATTTAGAATTGAATGGTCCCATCATAAAATACTTTTAAAATACTAAACCTTAGTAATTTATTACAAAACATGACAAGATGGTAAATATACATGTTAGACACAAATTTCATGAAGGAAGTTAAGCTCTGAGGAGCTCCTAAACAGGGGTAAATTTTCGTTGAACAGAATTGGTCCAAAAATGACGTTGTTTAGTAAAAATAACTTCTTGAAAAAATCGTCAGGTCAAATTACTCCAAATAAATTTTAAATGAAATATAACTCAAGAATCTATCTATGGACATAAAATTTGACCTTTGGGAACTATTTTGGAATTTTCTAAGAATTAGAAAAAAGACTATTTTTCTACAACTTTTAGCGTAATACCCTAAAAACTTTGTTTAGGGCATTTAAACACCTTTCTACGTCCTACAAAAAATCACACAAACTAAAAACATCTCAAGAAAACTCCAGGAAAAATAGGTTTGAAAAACGACACTATGTGGTTTCTCTAAAAATTTGGGTAAGGGCTTGAAAACGATTTTTTCTTGGTTTTTCTTCGGTAAACTTGTTTCTTTTCTTATTTAACTTAAATTATAGGTCCATACATGCAATAACAACTTAAAATTAGAAAAACTATAGAGGCATAAGTAGGCATTCAACATATACATTTAAGTCATGGAAGATAAAGCAAACAACTAATTGCAACAACAACTGATTTTACATAGTTTCTCCTAAATGATTCTTTTCGAACCTTCTTGTTTCTAATTTTGGTTTTAGTTTTTTAGATTCTATTAAATGTTGAAGAGAGGTACTAAAAGAGAAGGTTAAAGAGAGTCATAGGAAATTCTTACCTCGTAAGACTTGATCAGAGAAGTTTGGACTTAGCTTTTATTCAACCGAAACAACTTCTTCCTTTGCTTCTTCTTCTTCTTCTTCTTCTTCTTCTTCTTCTTCTTATCGAGGACTCACTCTCTCTAAACTCTTGGTCCACTGAATTTGTTAAGAGAATAGGCAAGGATGGGTGGCCTTTTTTAGGCTAAGGATAAATGCTTGGTCTTCCAACTTTATGTTATTAAAAGGAGCATAATAGTGAATGTTGTACATTGATAATTAATGTTACAAGACTTTTAGTACATGAATAGGGCTTTGATTGTAAGGGTTGCATAAGTGATGATGGTCTTGGGGAAAAATTATAACTACATAAAATTTTTGCAGCCCAAAGATGGATTAAAGAGGTAAAAAAAGTATAAAATATATACGAAAATATTATGGCTCAAAAGTTGATTGGTGGAAAGAAATTGTATATATTATGACGAATCAGAATTATGGCTCAAAAGAGGATATGTGGAAATATAATATGCATATCCTTATACAGAAAATAATATGTTAGCCCAATGACATTTTAAATAGATTTTGATGATTTTAGTAATTCATTTTCTAAATTAAATTGATTTAAAAAGATTATATTTAATTATTTCCAAAAAGGTAGTATCGACACTATATGCCAAATTAATTGACACTTTATGCCATTTGTGCTGACACTTTGCATTAAATGGGTTGACACTTAGTGTTCTTGAAAAGAACGTTTTGTGTCGACACTAATTGGTAATTGGGTCGACACCTTAAGGCAAAGCACGCTTGACAATCTCAAGTGTGTCGACACCATTGAACTATAGGATCAACACCTTAAAATCTTTGCTTAAGACATTTCAGGAACGTAGGTGTGTCGACACCAAATAGGGTTGAGTCGACACCTTCAGTATTGGACCGAGATCCAAGTTGAGTCGACACTAGCCACACCTTGGGTCGACACCAAGTCAAGGCTGCATAAGCGTGATGAGTTGACAACAATGTAAATGGGTCGACACCCCAACACCTTGATTGGATTCAACTCGTGTCGACACCAACTCTCAATGAGTTGACACCAAGTGATCCTCAAGGTTCCAGTCTTAGGGTTCTTAGGGTTGACACCAAAGTCACATGAGTCAACACCTAGACACCCTTTAGAAAACTTATTATGTTGACACCAAAGAGCAAAAAGTCGACACCAAGACTTCAAATCATTCCCTGAACTCTAACCCAAAAGTGTTGACACCACAGGGCATTGAGTTGACACAAAGGTTCCCTTCAGAAATAAGAAATTTGGGTCGACACCAAAGTGAAGAAGTGTCGACACCAAAATTCCAGTATCCATGTTGGACTTCCTAAGTTGACACCAAATCAAAGAAGGGTCGGCGCTATTTTTTCAGTAGCCAAGTCTGACTAAAAGGATCAACACCAAAGTGAAGAAGTGTCGACACCAAAATTTCAGTAGCTAAAGTCTCTTAGTAGTGTCGACACCAATGAAGACATGAGTCGACACTAATGAAGACATGAGTCGACACCTCGAGCAGATTATGAAACCTTGAGTCAACACCAACATGATATGAGTCGATACCAAGGTCTAAGGTAGAAAACTGAAGAAATGCATGGGTCGACACCATTGTGTGAGTGAAAAAAATGCAAAAATAAGATCAACACCAAAAAGGACCAAGTCAACATGATTGCCCAAGAACCAAGCCCTAGATTGTTGTGTCAACACCAAAAGACTTTATGTTGACACTTGCAACAGAATTTAAATTATGCGCTGGTTCCAATGGTAATATTTCAGAGCATTTATTGCCTCTACCAACCCACCAACGGTCATTTACTTCAGTGGGCTATATAAGGAGTTAATCTTCAAAGTTTTAAACCTCTAGACACTGTTCTATTACTTGTATTGAAAGTTCAAATCCTTCAAAGAAGCAGTTACTGCTCATAACTCCTCTATTTCTAATCATTGTAAGGAGTATTAGTTAATGAATCTCTAATTCAATCACATTTATTGTAAAAGAGGGTGTGAGCTTCTTAAAGAAGAGCTCAAGAGAGTTTAGAAAAATAAGAGATTGTTTGTAAAACCTCTTGAAGTTATAAAGATTTTTGAATGTGTCTGTGACGCATTCGAAAATAGTGTAAATTCTCAAGGGGAGCATTCGAACCACTATAAATATTGGTGTCTGGTACAATTTTCTCTCCCTAATCTCTTTAATTTCCTTGTTGATATATTATCTACTATATTTGTTTGTGAAATTAAACGATTTTCAAAAAGATTTTTAAAATAGTTGTTATTGTTTTTAAAATCTAATTCGCCCCCTTTTGGGTTGCCTAGGACTAACAATTGATATTAGAGTAAGGACTCTTTCTTAGTGACTTAACAGTCAAAGAAGATCCATGGTAACTAGTATTGAACCATTTCAATCAGAAGGCTAGTCCACCAATAGAGCTTCCTTATTCAATGGAATAAACTACAATTATTGGAAAGCTAAGATGAGGATTTACATCCAAGCTGTTGACTACGACCTATGGAGGGTTATTATAATTGGACCAAAAAGGCCTACCAAAGTTGTGGTAGAGGAGGTGATTGTCCCTAAACCTGAGAATAAATGGACTGAGGCTGATGTAAGAGAGATACAAAAAAATGCTAAGGTCATAAACCTTTTATATTGCGCTATTGACCCTAATAGGTTCAATAGGATCTCCACACATGACACTGCTAAACAAGTATGGAATAGACTTAAGGTTACCCATGAGGAAACCAACCAAGACAAAGAATCTAAAATAAGCATGCTTGTTCATAACTATGAATTGTTTAACATAAAGTATGATGAAAGCATTTCTAAAATGTTTACAAGATTCGCTGATATCATTAATGGACTAAAATCTCTTAGTAAGGTGTATTCTAATGCAGAAATAGTGAGAAAGATTTTAAGGTGTATGCCTAAAAGTTGGGAAGTCAAAGTGACATCTATTCAAGAAGCTAAGGACCTATTAGGGTTGATATACTGAAACCCATATTTTTAGTATTTAATTTAATTTTAATAAAATTAATTTTTTATTTTATGAAAATCTTTATGAGCAAAGTATGTATATCATTTCTTTAATGTTATACATGGATATCCGATATTCTGTATAGTATTTAATCTGGTGTGTAGAGTACGGCTTGCACACAGAAGATCAAATTTTAGGTTCTTACAAAATATAAGTTTTATATTCACAATTTAGATAAAAATGGACATACCATCGGAACGACTGTGGCACATAGTTTTAGTAGGCCTGTCTTGGTTACGAGCAACAGATAATAGCGTCGTTTATTGTTCTGACTCTCTGTACCAGTACACTTTGTGTGTATTGAACTGGACATTTGGAGTAATTAATTTTATACTGATTATATAAATTAATTCACACCCCAAGATTATTATGAATAGTGCTTTTCCTCCTAATCCTGAAATAATTATTAATTTGTATATATTTAGTATTCGTTGCTTTGATTCATAAGAGTGTGCGATCTTATATGGGTCAATATTCGCAGTGAGTTGGATAACGGTATTATTTATATAGCAAATATTAATTATTGATAGAATCCACATCCCAAAAGATCGGGATTAATGATACCCCTTAAGGAAGCTTATAAGTTTTGACCGGACCAAACCCTACAAGTGGATTTGATTATTCGGCGGTCAAATAAGTTAAGCGAAAGGGTTTAAAGAATATCAAGATGCCGATTAAATTAAATTGTAAATAATTAAATTTAAGTGGCGGGTATCGAGAATCTTAACGTGGGAAGAAATGGTATGTATTTAATAACAAGAGCTCAATGCTATATGGTCTTGAGATTATGGGTCAGAGTGCAATTATAGTTCTTTAGTGGTAAAAACTATAATTCAGTATTTTATGGGAATTATAGAAATCGCTGCTGGTTTTCCATAATTGCAGATACCGCTATGAGGTTTGCTTAATTGCAAAAACTACTGATACGTGTATGTGTTCCACTGGAAGTCTTACTCAAAATTACTTCATAGGTCTCTGCTATAGCCCTATAAATATGCCGGTAGGCTGAACAAGTTTTGTCACGCCCCAAACTCTGGGTCATGTGAAACACCTACAAACAACTAAACATAACACCCAACCCGAGAATACACTCTCAAATTAAACCATACATGCATTGTATATAATCGCCAAGACGACAGACATTACACGGTTCCAACACCAAGAAAACATGTATACTACATACATGA
Source organism: Heliamphora exappendiculata (assembly GCA_034768845.1). NCBI lineage: Eukaryota > Viridiplantae > Streptophyta > Magnoliopsida > Ericales > Sarraceniaceae > Heliamphora > Heliamphora exappendiculata. The sequence continues at coordinate 41,830 of JAOTRH010481211.1, read as the reverse complement.
ACAGAAAGAACAAAAAGGAAGACTACAGCTCTTCCACCACTCTGGCACCTCCAGATCAACCTACGTGATCGGTACCTGAAGAAAATCAAATCCCACACCGTGAGCCAAAGCTCAGCAGATACTAGACAGCACATGCAGTATAAGCTAAACATGCTAGGAAAACGAGATGCAGCTTTAGACTCTCTTTCAAGCCTTTAAAATAATTTTCACATGCAAATGGGAAAGCGAGGATACAAACCATCTTTTAACTCACTCACAGGAGCACTAAAAACAGTTGAAAAAAGGGTTTTTAGATCGCGATTCACACGACTCTTAAAACAATTTGAAAACTAGTCTATCCGTCCCACAATGCAGTTCATGTAATCCATGTAACCTCTCAGACCGACAGACCTAAACTCCAATAGAACGCAATACAGATGCGTATAGCCGGAGCTCACAAGCCGCAACCATAGTCTTAACACTGAGATAAAGATCCGTACACAAACACACATTTTTTAGATAAAATCGTATACTACAGGGTAAAACCATAGACCACCGGGTGAAACTGTAAACCAAACCACGAGGTAAATTCGTAAACCAAACCACGGGGTAAAACCGTAAACTTTACCGTAAGCCACAGGATAAAACCGCTGACCACGGGATTATACCACGGGATAAAATCGTAAACCACGGGATAAGACCACATACTGCGGGATAAGACCACACACCACGGGATAAAACTGCATATTACAGGATAAAACTGAACACTACAGAATAATACTGAACATTACGGGATAACACCGAATCAAAACATGCACATTAAACCAGGGTTTAAATGCATAAAGCCACGTACTGTCACTATGTTACACAAACCGCGTCGCATGCATTCGTTTCTCATATTCCACATAACCATGCCTATAAAACTTTTGAGTTTTAAAGCATGCAATCATGGTACACGTAACGATATCAAAACCATGTAATCCACTTACATAATCTGTATATAAATAAACAGTTATAAATGCATATAACCATGTATAACAATACATCACGACGCCACCCATCAAAACAACCCGACATCCACTCATAGGGACATCCAACAACCCATAAAACCAAGCCTAACCCGAATGCCAATGCTAAACCCCTCAAACCATGAGGTCACAAAGCACCCCATTTTCTCCAAAAGTGCCATGATCCCAAACACGCTCCATACCCAACCACGACGCACACAATCTTTCCCCAACAACCCACATCTAGCCAAGTATGTTACCCCCGAGGATGGCATCTAAAGCAACACCTGAAGCCACGACATGACTCCCGAAGCCACCACACAACCAACCGAACCCCAAAAAGAATCCAACATTATTTCAGTCGATTAATCCCATAATCAATCAACTGAATACCGTTAGGAAATAATTGGAAATGAAGGACCCAACCACCAAACAACACAAAAAACTCCCAAGGAACAAGAAATTTGATAAAAAGTTCCAACAAGGATGAAGAATAAGCTTTTCCCAAACATTCAGCCAAAAATGGGTGAAAAATGGTTAAGAAGTTCTGACATACCCTCACTATTTTGATCATAACTATTTGTACAAAAAGAATTTTAATGTGAAAGAGTTGGCATTGGAAAGAAGACTTTTGGGGCTTCAATTTGAACACAAAAATGACCGAATTCTGAGTCTGGATGAAGAAGATATGATCAAAAGAAAAAGGTCCAAAAATGGCCCTGCGACCACGGCGCTCGCTAGGTGCTTGGGCGCCTCTCAACCAGAGAGTAGGGCTCGCTAGGCGCCCGATCAGCACTTCAGCGCCCTACAGCATGCACAGACGCTCCAGAACATCCCTGTTTTGAATTTCAAGCCCCCAAGCTCTTAAACACTCACAAGGATGCTTTAAAACACACATAAACTTACCAACCCACATATATTAACACCCACGGACATACACGAGCCCATAACGTCAAGAACCACCAAACGAAAATCCTCAAAACCCAGTTCACCCATTTGAAAACAACACAAAAATGATTTAAAACCAAAACCTGATCTTTAAATCGATTTTTCATGCATTTTTAACCAGTAAAAACACACACGATTACAGTAGCACCTTTATAAGATATGAGAGTCTGGGATCCTACATCGGTGAGTTAAAAACTTGACGCCTCAAACCACGTGCAAAATTGATCTTCACCGAAATAAAATTTCGTCTGGATGAATGCGTAGCCCACTATGCCAATAGCAAGGATCCGCTGTTGGATCATCAAAAACTGTGCCCCAGGCCCCCGAGAAGTTAGAGAGAAGGCAGAGAGAAAAAGGAAGAAACTTAGCTAAGAAGTTTTAAAAATATCTTTTAAAAATATCTAACTCCAGATATTTATAGGCCTCTAAAATATCTTTTTTTTTTAATTTTTAAAATTCGCACCGCAAAGCCCCACGGCCCCACGGGCCAACCCTGCTTGCATATCTAAACTCGATTATGCATTAAAACGCATTTAAACATGCAAAATTAAAAATGGTAAACACGAGTCGAAAAACGCAGAAAAAGAAAACGGGTCAGGGTCTCACAACTCTACCCCCTAAAAGGAATTTCTCCCCCGAAATTCAGCATAAGGTCAAAAGAAAACAAACAGTCGAAGATTCCTTAAGGGGGTATCGTCAATCTCGATCATTCGAGATGTGAATTCCGTCAATAATTAATATTCACAATATAAATAATACCGTTATCCAACTCACCGGAAATATAGACCTATATAAGATCGCACCCTCTAATGAATCAAAACAACGAATATTAAATATACGCAAATCAATAATTATTTTATGATTAAGAGAATAAGCATTATTCATAATAATTTTGGGGTGTGAATTAATTTATATAGTTAGTAGAAAATTTATTATTCCAAATGTCCCATTCAATATACACAAAGTGTATTGGCGTAGAGAGTCGGAACAATAGACGACGCTATTATCTGTTCCATATAACCAAGACAGACATACTAAAACTCTGTGTCACAGTCGTACCGATAGTATGTCCATTTTCATCTAAACTGTGAATATAAAACTTAAATTCTATAAAAACCTAAAATTTAATCTTCTGTGTGCAAGTAGTACTCTACATCCTAGATTAAATACCATACCAAATATAAAACATTCATATGTAATATTAAAGAAATGATACACACACATTGCTCATAAAGATTTTCATAAAATAAAAAATTAATTTTATTAAAATAAAATTAAATACTAAAAATATGATTTTCAGTATACCAACCCTAACAAAGCACTAATAATAATCTTGAGGTGTGAATTAATTTATGTAGTCAGTATAAAATTAATTACTCTAATGTGGTCCCATTCAATACACATAAAGTGTACTAGTACAGTGAGTCGGAACAATAGACGACGCTATTATCTATTTTCTGCAACCAAGATAGGCTTTCTAAAATTCTGTGCTACAGTCGTATCGATACTTTGTTCAATTCCATTTAAACTGTCAACTAAAACTTATATTCTGTAAGAACCTACAATTTGGTCTTCTGTGTACAAGCCGTACTCTACACACCAAATTAAATAGTGTATAGAATAAAGGACATCCATGCATAACATTTAAAGAAATAATATTGTATTCATTATTGATTAAGATTCTCATAAAATAAAAAATAATTTTATTAAAAAATAAAATTAAATACTAAAACCAATAAAATTTATGATTTCTAGTATACAACCCTGACAATCTCTTACTTATACTCAAAACCATGCTACCATACATTTGACTCTCATACCCTCTACACGACTGTCAAAAGTCTTAGCCGGTAGGGTCTTTGTAAAAGAATCTACAGGGTTGTCCTTTGATACAATTTTGGTTACAACAATATCACCCATCTGTACAATTTCTCGTATCAACTGATACTTACGCTCAATGTTCTTTTCTTTCTTGTGAACTCTTGGCTTCTTTGAGTTTGCAACCGCTCTGCTATTGTCACAATAAAGTGTAATAGCCGACTAAACTAAAGGCACCACATCTAGATCTAACAGGAAGTTCCTAAGCCAAACTGCCTCATTAGCTGCTTCAGAAGCTATCACAAACTCGGCCCCCATGGTGGAATGAGCAATGCAGGACTGCTTGATACTCCTCCAACTTATAGCTCCACCTCCCATAGTAAACACACATAACCATATATCTCATTCCATACACTAATGCATAACCTACCCAGGATTTAAATGCATAAAATCACGTACTATCACTACGTTTCACAAACCACGTTACATGCTACACACACGACTCACCCAACACCAACAATTCATGCAACATCCATCACATGCATCCATTCCTCATATTCCACATAACCATGCCAATAAAACGTTTGACTTTTAAAGCATGCAATCATGATACACGTAACGATACCAAAACATGTAATCTACTTACATAATCCATGCATAATAAACTACGGTTATAAATGCACAAAGCCAGTTATAAATGCACATAGCCAGATATAACTTTACATCATGACACCACCCGTCACATAACTCATCACGACATCACATGCCACATACCCGTCATCCGCTCACCTGAACGATCCGTTCACTCACCGGGACAACCAACGGTACAAAAAACTAAAACCTAACCGGAAGGTCAACGCCACTCAAGCGCTCAAGTGCTTAACCACCGCTTGAGTGGTCCCTAACCGACATAGCACACTGCCACAACCCTGCTCGAGCGCACAACCACCGCTCGAGCGGTCCCTTACCGACATACATCTCTGTAACTCCACCGCTCGAGCGGTTATCACTGGGTGAAACACCGAACTAAGAAATAAAGCCAAACCCCTACACGCAACGATGCACTAACCACCTCAAAAACAAGCACGCACCAAAACCCGCATCTAACCATGCACGTCACCCCCGAGGATGACTCCCGAAACCATCACACAACCAACCAAACCCCAAAAGGAATCCACAGCTATTTGAATCGACTAATTCCCATAAATTAATCAATTGAATACCAAAGGATGCCAATCGGAAACCAAAACCCAACCACTAAACAACAAACACCAACAAACTCCTAAGGCCCTAACACGACCAAAACGGACTCACACACGTTCAACACGGCAAACAAGAACCCACACACGCCCAACACCGCCAACACAAACTCCCGCGCACCCAACACGGCCAACCAAGATGAAAAACAACCTTTTTCAAAACATTCGGCCAAAAACGGGTGAAAAACGGTTTAAAAATCTTGACATACCTTCACTCTTTTTATCATAACTCTTTCTAAAACAATAATTTTAAAGTGAGAGAGGTATCATTGGAAAGAAGACTTCTGGGGCTTCAATTTGAATGCAAAAATAGTCCAATTTCTAAATCTGGATGAGGGAGATATGATCAAAAGAAAAAGGCCAAAAAATAGCCCTGCAAAATCGGCGCTCGCTAGGTGCTCGCAAAGCGCTTGAGCGCCTCACCACCAGAATGCAGCGCTCGCGAGGGGCCCGCTCGGCGTTGGAGCGCCCTTCAGCGTGCACAGATGCTCCAAAACGTCCATGTGATGAATTCTAAGCCCCCAAACTCTCAAACACTCATTATAATGCTTCTAAACACACATAAACTTACCAACCCACATATAATTAACACCCACGGACGTACACACGTCCAAGCTAAACACAAAAACAACGAAAGAAACTCTCAAAACATGATTTCATCCATCGAAATCGACATAAAATAGGTTTTTAACTCAGAAACCCAACTTTTATAGAAAATCAAATCTACAACAATCCGACCGGTAAAAATACGCCCAATTAAACGTAGCACCCTTATAAAATATACAGGTCTATAATCCTATCTCGGTGAGTTAAAAACTCGACATCTCGATCCACGTGCAAAATTGAGCTTCGCCAGAATGAAATTTCGTCCGGATGAATGCGTAGACCACGACTCCAACAACAAGGATCTGCTGTTGGATCGTTGAAAATTGAGCCCCGGGCCCCCGAGAAGTTAGAGAGAAGATAGAGAGAAAAAGGAGAAACGTTAGGAGTTAAGTTTTGAAAATATCTTTTGCAAATATCTAACTCCAAATATTTACAGGCCTCCAAAATATTTTTTTTGAAAATTTTTGAGATTCGCACCATAACGGCCCACGGCCCCAGGTACTAACCCCGCATGCATATCTAACCCCGATCACGCATCAAAAGCAATAAAATCATGCTCAAACGAAAACACATAATGCGTGTTCGAAAACGCCAGAAAAAGAAAACCGGTCAGGGTCTCACAACTCTACCCCCCTTAAAGGAATTTCACCCCCGAAATTCGACGTAAGGTTAAAAGAAAACAAACCCGTCGATCACAATTGACACAGGTACACGAGATGGTTAGCCAAACTACTCCTAGGATATAGTCAAACAAGGTTAGGCATCTTAAACAACGGCCAACTATCTCAACGACACGGGATCTACAACTCACCCCAACCTTACAACCTCATCTACCGCTATCTCAACACAGCACATCACCCACGGAGTCCACCACCAACTCCAAACCCATGGTCACGGCCTCACCCTTTCCGCACAAACATTAGGTCTATATGAAAGAACATAAGACATAGCACATCGCATGAACATAAATACTAATCACATAAGCATGCTAACACATAGCCACATAGGTTCATGCTAGACAAACCCCACATACCGAGGAGAATCAACAAGAATGACCTGTCAATCTAGATAACGTACTCAGATTTCCTGCTAGAAATCACGTCAGCTAAACGCGTTTCTAACTTGGCTCCAAAGTTTGTTAATCAAAACGCCCAACGGCAGGACTAATCAATCCCACAGTTCAACCCCCATGCTCACATATACACATCATCTCATGCCTAACATGTTAAACATGTTCATGCTATCAAAATATCTAAACACATGCAGTCAAGCACACGCAATCAACCTCACACGGGATACACCCTCTTTCCACAACTCTTAGGTATTCGAACCCAGAGCTCTGATACCAATCTGTCACGCTCCAAACTCTAGGTCACGTGAAACACCCACAAACAAACAACATAGTACCCAGCCCGAGAGTACACTCTCAATGTAAACACACATGCATTGTTTATAAACACCAAACGGCATACATTACAAGGCTCCAACGCCGATCAACATGTATTAAGCATACATGATATAGAAAAACAAAAAGGAAGACTACAGCTCTTCCACCTCTCCAGCACCTCCTGATCAACCTACGTGACCGGTTCCTAAAGAAAATCAAATCCGACACCGTGAACCAAGGCTCAGCAGAAACTAGACAAGCATGCAATATAAACAAAACATGCTAGGAAAAAGTGCAAGTTTATACTCTCTTTCAAGCCTTGAAAACAATTTCACATGCAAGAGAAAACTAGGATACAAACCATATTTTGACTCACTCACAGGAGCCTTGAAAATAGTTGAAAAAGGGTTTTTAGATCGTGATTCACACGACTCATAAAACAATTTAAAAACTAGACTATCCCTCCCATAATGCAGTTCATGCAATCCATACATCTTCTCAGACTTTCACCGATGGACCGTAGCCCCTGTCAATGCATCTTTACGGACTTTCACCGAGGGACTGTATCCTTATCAAACACCTCTTTATGGACTTTAACCGAAGGGTCGTAACCCTAACGCAATCTTCTCGGACTTTAATCGAAGGGTCATAACCCTAACGTAATCATCGTCAGCCAAAGGTAACATAACCATCTATCTCATTCTATACACCTATGCATAACCTACTCAGGATTTAAATGCATAAAATCACGTACTATCACTATGTTTCACAAACCACGTCATATGCTACACACGCGACTCACACAACACCAGCAATTCATGCAACATGCATCACATGCATCCATTCCTCATATTCCACATAACCATGCCAATAAAACATTCGAGTTTTAAAGCATGCAATCACGGTACACGTAACGATACCAAAATATGTAATCCACTTACATAATCCATGCATAATAAACCACAGTTATAAATGCACAAAGCCAGTTATAAATGCACATAGGTAGATATAACTTCACATCATGACGCCACCAGTCACATAACCCATCATGACATCACATGCCACATACCTGTCATCCGCTCACCTGAACGATCCGTCCACTCACCAAGACAACCAACAATACAAAAAACTAAAACCTAACCAGAAGGTCAATGCCACTCAAGTGCTTGAGTATTCAACCACCGCTCGAGCGGTCCCCAACTGACATAGCACACTACCACAACCTCAATCAAGCGCACAACCACCGCTTGAGCAGTCCTCTACCGACATACATCTCTACCACCCCACCGCTCGAGCGGTCATCGCTGGGTGAAACACCGAACGAAGAAATAAAGCCAAACCCCTACACGCAATGATGTTCTAACCACCTCAAAAACAACCACGCACCAAAACCTGAATCTAACCATGCACGTCACCCCTGAGGACGACACACAAACAAACACCCGAAGCCATGACACGACTCCCAAAACCATCACACAACCAACCAAATCCCAAAAGGAATCCACAGGTATTTGAATAAACTAATTCTCATAAATTAATTAATTGAATACCATAGGACGCCAATCGGAAACCAAAACTCAACCTCCAAACATCAAACACCAAAAAACTCCCAAGGCCCTAACACAACCAAAACGGACTCACACACGTCCAACACGGCAAACACGAACCCACACATGCCCAACACGGCTAACACAAACTCCCACACATCCAACACGGCCAACCAAGATGAAAAACAACCTTTTTCCAAACATTCGGCCAAAAATGGTTGAAAAACGGTTTAGAAATCTTGACATACTTTCAATCTTTTGATCATAACTTTTTATACAAAAATTATTTTAAAGTGAGAGATGTGTCATTGGAAAGAAGACTTCCGGGGCTTCAATTTGAACACAAAAATGACCAAATTTTGAATCCGAATGAGGGAGATATGATCAAAAGAAAAAGGCCAAAAAATACCCATGCAGACCCAGCGCTCGCTAGGCGCTCGTAAAGCGCTTGAGCACCTCACCACCAGAATGCAGCGCTCGCTAGGAGCCCGCTCTGCGCTTGAGCGCCTTCAGCGTGCACAGATGCTCCAGAACATCCCTCTAACGAATTCTAAGCACCCAAACTCTCAAACACTTACTATAATGCTTCTAAACACACATAAGCTTACCCACCCACATATAATTAACACCCACGGACGTACACACGTCCAAGCCAAACACCAAAACCATGAAAAAAACTCTCAAAACACGATTTCATCCACCAAAATCGACATAAAACCGATTTTTAACTCAAAAATCCAACTTTTACAGAAAATCAGTTCTACAACAATTCGACTGGTAAAAATACACCCGATTACATGTAGCACACTTATAAAACATACAGGTCTAGCATCCTACCTCGGTGAGTTAATAACTCGTCGTCTCGACCCACGTGAAAACTGAGCTTCATCAGAATGAAATTTTGTCCGGATGAATGCGTAGAGCACGACTCCAATAACAAGGATCCGCTGTTGGATCGTTGAAAATCGAGCCCTAGGCCCTCGAGAAGTTAGAAAGAAGGCAGAGAGAAAAATGAGGAAACTTAGGAATTATGTTTTGAAAATATCTTTTGAAATATCTAACTCCATATATTTATAGGCCTCCAAAATATCTTTTTTTAAAATTTTTTGAGATTCGAACCACAACGGCCCACGGCCTTGGCAACCAACCACACATGCATATCTAACCCCGATCATGCATCAAAAGCAATAAAAAAATACTCAAACGAAAACACAAAATGCAAGTTCAAAAATGCCGAAAAAAAGGGTTAGGGTCTCACAATTGTACCCCCTTAAGGGAATTCCGCCCTCGAAATTCGACATAAGATCAAAAGAAAACAAACCTGTCGATCGAAATTGACACAGGTACACGAGATGGTTAGCCAAACTACTCATAGGATATAGTCAAACAAGTTTAGGCATCCGAAACAACGACCAACCATCTCAACGGCACGGGATCTATAACTCACCCCAACCTCACAACCTCATCAACCGCTATCTCAACACAACACACCACCCACGGAGTCCACCACCAACTCCAAACCCATGGTCATGGCATCGAACACGGCCTCACCCTCTCCGCACAAACATCTGATCTATATGAAAGAACATAAGATATAACACATCGCATGAACATAAATACTAATCACATAAGCATGCTAACATGTAGCCACATAAGTTCATGCTAGACAAACCCCACATACCGAGGAGAATCAACAAGAATGACCTGTCAATCTAGATAACCTACTCAGATTTTCTACTAGAAATCACATCTTCTAAACGCGCTTCTAACTTGGCTCCCAAGTTTGTTAATCCAAATACCCAAAGACAGGACTAATCAATCCCACAGTTCAACCCCCATGCTCACATATACACATCATCTCACGCTTAACATGTTAAACACGTTCATGTTATCAAAACATCTAAACACATGCAGTCAAGCACACGCAATCAACCTCACACGGGATACACCCTCTTTCCACAGCTCTTAGGTATTCAAACCCAGAGCTCTGATACCAATCTGTCACGCCCTAAACTCCGGGTCACATGAAACACCCACAAACAAACAACATAGTACCCAGCCCGAGAATACACTCTAATTGTAAACATACATGCATTGTATATAAATGCCAAATGGAATACATTACAAGGATCCAATGCCGATCAACATGTATTAAGCATACATGATACAGAAAAACAAAAAGAAAGATTACAACTCTTCCACCTCTCTAGCACCTCCTGATCAACCTGCGTGACTGGTAACTGGAGAAAAGTAAATCCCACACCGTGAGCCAAGGCTCAGCAGAAACTAGACAAGCATGCAATATAAACAAAGCATGCTTGGAAATCGAAGTACAGGTTTAGACTCTCTTTCAAGCCTTAAAAATAATTTTACATGCAAGGAAAAACAAGGATACAAACCATATTTTGACTCACTCACAAGAGCCTTGAAAATAGTTGAAAAACGGTTTTTAGATCGTGATTCACACGACTCTTAAAATAATTTAAAAACTGGTCTATCCTTCCCATAATGCAGTTCATGCAATCCATGCATCTTCTCGAACTTTCACCGATGGACCGTAGCCCTCTCGAACACCTGTTTACGGACTTTAACCGAAGGGTTGTAACACTAACGTAATCTTCTCAGACTTTAACCGAAGGGTCGTAGCTCAAACTCCTCTACAGTGGGGCCTAGTTCCTCAAAGCCATAGCGTAAGACATGAGATTGCGAGTGCCACAGTTTTGTAGCAGCCTGTAATAGTGGTTTGTTGATCTTTACAGTCATCAAGGAGAATAAGGAATTAATGCCAAATAAAGCGAAGTTTAGATGTTCAATATGTGAAAATTCCTCAACCCATGCGAAAAGTGGGCCCTGGAAGGAAGCTATCTTAATGAAACTGACAGAAAATGGGGACCCTAAGGGCTACATTTATAAGGTATGAGAAGGCTAGGCGTCAAAAGTTCAAAAAAAGTACAATTATTATAGCGACCGCCAACTTGGAGTATGGGACCGTCATGTTAAAAGTACATAGTATAAGGCCGCCACCTTCAAAACATGGCGACCACCACCTATCTCTTGTACGTTTTGGTGATCGCCTGCTTCAGACCCAACAACCGCTAAGTTTAAAGGTGGCGGGCACCCTGTTTTATACTCTTCTTCTTGCAATTTTGTATTCTTTGCTGGGATGAAACATTCTTGCTCATTGTATCATGCAAACTAGTGCAAACAAGTATATAAAGAAAATCATGCAAGCAGATGTGTATATAAAGCAGTGAATGGCACGAAGGCCCAAATGTATTAAAATGTATGTGAGACAGGGGCACCTAGGCCCATCAAACAAATAAACTAGGGCACGCATGCCCATAAAACCAAATGTATCAAAATATATGAATGTATCATAAAGGGGGGATCTCTCTCTCTCTCTCTCAATATCTTTGACGAACTTGGTGAGAAGAAGGCCCGGCATCATCTGAGCTAATATCCTCAAAAAGTGTCTCTAGTTCATCACTGTCATCCACGTCATTTGAAGAAGAAGATACAATGCGAGAACGGCTCCAGGCAGAAGAGACGGACCCCCTGGAGCGAGCTCTGGATGAGGAGGCACGAGACCCATGACCTCAAGCTGGAGCCTGGATTGGAACCTGAGGCCGGACCGGAGCCTACAGCTGTACAATACCAGTTGCTGGCATTAGAGGTTGTTAAAAGAAAATAAGGATCAGAACATAATATAAAAAAGTGCAAAAAAAGTCAAAAGGTCATAAGATACTCACTATGGCTACTGGGGAAAAAGCAATGCCTGCTGCTCATAAGGTGGCATCGAGCTGGCAGATCAGTGCCCTCTGGCCCGTAAATATCAGCAGAAGGTGGTCTAGCCATTCCTAATTAACCTATAAAAAATGATAAGCAGTTCAAGTAAACTAAACAAGAAAAGAAAGTAACTAAAAGGAAAGAGGAAGAATGAAGACAAACCTGATTGAGCTCAGCTCTAAACTCCGGCACTGGCAGAATCAGAACTGAAAGATGAAATCGGTAGCCGTATGCTACGATCTGAATCACCTAGGGAATCTTTGGGCCCTTCATCCCTCCAGCAGCTCCAGCAGCAGCACCACCACTAGCCCCAACACCAGCATCTCCAGCAGCCTCAGAAACTGCCTCTAGTGCTCATCCTTTCCTCCTTGGCTTCTAAAGCAGACAAAGAGGCCGATGGTATGTTTATTTCCATCAAAACTGTGAAAAATCATTCTTAAAATTTACTTCGTTCACATAACACATTTACACTTAGAACATTATTACTCTTGAATTCATCAAAATAGTGCTAACATACCCGATAATTGTGACTTACAATGTCGCTGCTGTCATAACCAATGTACTTACATTCATACGGTTGTAGTTGTCAATATTAGATCTATATTTTCTAATTAAATAGTTGTTATGCCATTACATAATAGTATATGTTTTAATACATTATCTTTTGTTTCAACTCCTTCTAATTATATTTCTTTTATGTTTTCATTCTTTTATTTTGTTTAACATCAAAATTCACAAAAATCTCCTCATTTTAGCTCAGTTTCCCTTTTTGTAGTATTTGTTTCACTTTTCTTTTATTTTGTCAAGTTGTCATATAAAATCTATAAAATCCATGATAATAGTTAGGTTCTTTTCTTTGTCTTTTGTTATAATTTTATTTCTTTAGTTTTAGTTTAGTAGTATTTTCCTTTATATTCCCCAAAATCCTTTAACTTTTGGTTTATTTTGGTTTATCTTTTCTCTCATAGTAGAGGTTTCTTTACATTTTATTTAAAATCATGTTTAGTATAAATATAGGTTATTTGGTAATATGCATATTTAGTATAATAATTTTAAAGTATGCTTTATTTACTTCACTTGAAATCATGTTTAGAATACTTTAGGCTATATTAGTTATTTGATGATATTGCTAGCAAAATTCATGTTCATTTTTAGTTTAATTTGAATTTAGTAACTTTTTAGCATACTTTTGTTCTTTTTATTTGAATCATGCTATGCAGATTTGCTCAATGTATCCTTTAGTTAGAAATTGCATGTTGTAGGACTTAGAATTTTATTTTCTTATTTTCTTTGTTTTGGTATTCTATATACATATGCTATGTATTTTTCTTATTTGATTTTGAATGTTCTCTTTTTGCCCCTATCTTTTGTATTTGTATACATTTGAGAAATCTAATTAAGAACTAATGATGATTAATAGAGGCCAACCTTATGGTTGGGCGAACGGGGTGCCTAACACTTTCCCCGGTTCGTACCTTATCCCTTGAACCCTTGATTTCTCTGGTTGACGTTTTAAAGATCAGTAGCCTATTTTATTTTTCTTAGTTTTTCTCAAAAACCAAGTGGTGACTTGTTTTTTCACAAAAAAGGGCTTTTAAAATTTGATTTCCAAGGTGTTAAAATATTTTCTAAACATTTCTGAATTCCCTTATTTTTGACCTAAAAACTCTAAATCCCGGCACCACACGCATGCACCACACTATTTTGTTGGGAACAGTGCTAACGAACTTCACTTGGGATGTCTGATAGGTGTCCCTCAAGATCGTTATAAAGGTGCGCAAACCACGCACTAGGGAGGTACAAAATATATATAGATCTTACTATAGAGAATCATTGAGTTAATAATATAGAAACTTAGAGAGAAAGATTACTGAATTGATCGTCAGAGAGGTCACGCCCAAAAAACTTTCCGACGTCCTTTCTAACTATTTGATCCTCTCTCGCTAGAAGTGGTAGAAGTTATCAGAGTGTGTCAAGACCAGATGAAGAAGGAGCATCATCATTTGGCGTCATTTGTGGGAAGCATTTATTTCTCTTTTTTAGGTGCATCTCTCTTTAGATCATTTGGACTAGGTCTTTGGCAGAAGACGCAAATCATGGGAGGGTATCGCAACTAGGACGATTGCGAGAAGACCCAAATCATTTACAAGAGCAACTTGCACACCTGTCTCAAGGGATTTTTGAGTTAGTTCAGTAGAACCAAGAGCTCTTGCAACACATTAGGGGGCGAGTTGAAGGCCAGCCGAACTTGCGACCTCCAATCTCACCAGGAGAACTGTGAGTAGGTCATGATAGCGTTGCGTGCAATGGTGATCTAGAGGTCAGAGGGACGGAGGAGGTGGCAAGCCGAGTCAATCAACCACTGCCTCCACCAGACCAATGAGATGAATTTAACAATCAAAAGGAGAAGGTAAAACAATCGAACGTCTTAATCGCATAGAACGAGCAAATTCGTGAGGTAAAGGCTCAAATTAATGATATGATAGAAGCTATTAGGGCTAAAACCCCTTCGACCTTGGAGAATTTGGTTCATAGAACTAGATCTCCTTTCGCCCTACCATAATGAAGACCCCTTTGCCCCATAAGTTCAAAATGCCCCAAGTCAACGTGTTCGATAGAACCTCTTACCCGCTAGATCACATAGATAACTATAAGTCGATGATGTACCTCCACACACTTCCAGAGCAAGTAATGTGTAGGGCCATCCCCACCACTCTTCGTGGTCCTACCTGATTGTGGTTTACCAAGCTGAAGCTAGGTTCAATAAGTTCTTTCTTGCAATTAAGTAAATTGTTCGTTAGCCATTTCATTGGGGGTAGCGACATAGAAAGCCCGCAACCTCCCTCCTTAACATCAAGCAAGCTAAATGGGAAAGTCTATGAGACTATATAACCCGTTTCAATCAGGAAGCCCTACAGGTTGACGATGAAGATGATCGGGTTGCCCAGCGGCATTTACGAGCGGGTTATTACCATCTCAATTTTTATTTTATCTGTTAAAAACTCCATCGACAGACATGGCAGAGCTCATGCTCAAGGCACAAAAGCACATGAATGCTGAGGACGCGATAGATATAAGGCGTTCTAAGTCAAGTGACCCCCCTCTCAGGCTGGACAAAAGACCCAAGGACCTTGATCATAAAGATACCAAGAGAAACCCTATTGCCATCAAAGAGAAAGGAGCTAACCAACCTCTTAGGAGGCAGCATAAGCCTCGATTCCAAAGATACACCCCCCTCACTGCTTCATTAGAGCATGTCTTGCTCTACATCAAAAGGGATCCTGACATGCGGTGGCCAGAAAGGTTGAAAACACCACCCACAAGGGTGCAGCGCGGGCTTGACCAACGTCATGCTGATCACCGCTTAGACCGTGCTGGTCAGCCGCATTGGAAATCAAAATGATCGTAGGCAATTTTGCGGGAGGCAGCACTTCACGATCTGCAAGGAAGACCCATTTAAAAGATTATGCGAAGAGCTAGAAAATCCATACGACCGCAATCACAAACCAGAGCATCAACAAACAGACAAGCTAATCGTATCATTCTTCGAAGAAGACCATCGAGATGCATAACAACCTCACGATGACCCCTTGGTGATCAGTTTACTGGTCGACAACCATCTCGTGCGGTGAATTTCGGTGGATAACGGGAGTTCCGCGGATATCCTATTCGTTAGCGTGTTTGATCAGATGAATGTAGGTCGAGCCAAGTTATAGCCGATGCCCTTTAGTCAGTTTCACTGGGGACAAAGTGTATCCTCTAGGATCAATCCAATTGCTAGTTACAACTGAGGATGAAGCGGTAAAGCTTTCTAAGCTGTTGACGTTTTTGGTCATTGATAGTCCGTCGGCGTACAACATTATATTGGGCAGAATGGAACTAAACTAGTTTCGAGCTATTACTTTCACATACCACCTCTTGGTCAAGTTCCCCACTGATTAGGAGATTGGCTATGTTCGGGGAGACTAGAAGCCACCTCGGGAGTGATATGTCACTTCCTTAAAAGAGCGCATCCCCTGCAAAACACTGAGCATTGAGGAAATTGAGGTTCGACCTAATCAGGATTTAAAAAGAGGGGGAGTTGGCCAAAAACTTAGAGGAGATCTTTATTGACCCATCCGACTAGACGAAAACCGTAAAGGTGGGAGCCTAGTTACCTGTGTGACCCTAACCCGTTTTCTTTTTTTGCGTTTTTTGACGCGTATTTTCCGTTTTTGATTTTGCATGTTTATATGCATTTTGATGCATGATCGGGGTTAGATATGCATGCGCGGTGGGTTCCCAGAGTCATTAGGCGCTGTGATGCGGGTTTGAAAAAAAAAGAAGATATTTTTGTGGCCTATAAATATCTAGCTTTAGATATTTTAAAAAAGATATTTTCATAACTTGGAGGCTAAGTTACCCTTTTCCAAACCAAAAGTTCTACCTTCTCTCTAGATTCTCGGGGGCTTGAGGCTCAATTTTCAACGATCAGATAGCAGATCCTTAGTCTCCTCGTGGTGGGCTACACGTTCATCCAGACGGAATTCTATTCCGACGAAGTTTATTTTTGCACATGGTTCGAGACGTTTAGTTTTTAACTCACCGAGGTAGGATCCTAGACTCTCATGTCTTATAAGGGTGCTACGTGTAATCATGTCTGTTTTTACCGTTTAAAGATGCATGAAAAAAATCAGTTTATAAGTTGGATTTTGGTTTAAAATCATTTTGGGTGTTTTTGGTTGGATGAAATTGGGTTTCGGGTGTTTGTCTCGAGGTTTTATGGTAGTTTTGGGCTTGTGTAAGTCCGTGGGTTGTTAAAGGGGTGTTTGGATGGTTTAATTTGGGGCTGAGAACCTTATTCTATAACTAGAGTTTGTTTTTCGCTGTCGCCCAGTTCCCTGGTTTAAAAATCTGAATTTTCTTCTTTTGTGTCGACACTTTTCTGCTGGTGTCGACACTTTTGCTGTCTCCATATGTTGCCTAAACTCTTGGTTCTTTTATGTCGACACCTCTTCTGTTTGTGTCGACACCTTCGCCGCTGGTGTTGACACATTTTCTGTTTCTGTCAACACCTTTGCTGTTTGTGTCGACACCTTTCGCTGGTTGTGTTGAACCCTTTTTCTTTAGTTATGTTGGGAAAAAGGGTCGTGTTAGGGCCTAAGGGGTTTCTTTTGGCCGTGCTGGCCGTGTTGGGCGTGTGTAGGTCCGTGTTGGCCGTGTCAGGCGTGTGTCGGTCCGTGTTGGGTGTGTGTTAGTCTGGGTTATGATGTATTGGTGGTTGGGTCCTTGGTTTCCAATTGGTGTTTAATGGTATTCAGTTGATTGATTATGGAATTAATTGACTAAAATACCATTGGATTCCTTTTGGGGTTCAATTAGTTGTGTGGTGGCTTCGAGAGTCGTGTCGTGCCTTTGGGTGTTGGTTTAGGTGCCATCCTCGAGGTGACGTGCACGGGTAGATGTGGTTGTGGTGCACAATAGGGTGCGTGGTGTTTGTTTTTCTTTAGATGTGGAGCGTGTTTGGGCTCATAGCACCTTTGGAGAAAAAGGTGGTTTTGTAACCTCGTGGTTTGAGGGGTTTAGCGTTGACCTTTGGGTTAGGCTTGGTTTTATGGGTTGATGGTTGTCCCTGTGTATGGATGTTGGGTTGTTTGATGGGTGGCGTCATGATGTGAAGTTATCTATGGCTATGTGCGTTTATAACTAGTTATGTGCATTTATAACTCTAGTTTATTTATGTACGAATTATGTAAATGAATTACATGGCTTGATATCGTTACGTGTAATGTGGTTTTAAGCTTTAAAACTCAGAAGTTATATAGGCATGGTTATGTGGAATATGAGGAACGGATGCATGTGATGCATGTTGCATGGGTTGCAAGTGTAGTGTGAGTCGCATGTGTAGCATATGACGTGATTTTTGAAACGCAGTGATAGTGCGCGGCTCTATGCATTTAAACCCTGGTTTAGTATGCATGTGTTGATTCAGTGTTATCCTGTAATGTTCAGTATTATCCGATAGTGTTCAATTTCATCCTGTAATATGCGGTCTTATCCCGTGGTATGCGATTTTATCTCGTGGCATGTGGTTTTATCCCATGGCTTATGGTATAATCCCGTAGTCAGTGGTTTCATCCCATGGCTTATGGTAAAATTTATAGTTTTACCCCGTGGTCTATGGTTTTATCCCATAGTATCCGATTTTATCCTGGGAATGTGTGTTTGTGTACGGATCTTTATCTCAGTGTTAGGACTGTGGTTGCAGTTTGTGAACACCGGTTATACGCATCTGTACTGCGTTCTGTTGGGGTTGAGGTCTCTCGGTCTGAGAGGGTATATGAATTGCATGAACTGCATTGTGGAACGGATAAAATCAATTTCAAATTATTTTTAAGAGTCGTATGAATCGTGATCTAAAAGCCCTTTTCAACTCTTTTCAAGGCTCCTATGAGTGAGTCGAACGATGGTTATTATCCTCGCTTTCTGTTTGCGTGTGAAAATTGTTTTAAATGCTTGAAAGAGAGTCTAAAACTACACCTCATTTTCCTAGTATATTTAGTTTATATTGCATGTGTTTTCTAGTATTTGCTAAGCTTTGGCTTACGTGGTGGGATTTGAAATATTTTTCAGGTACCGATCACGCGGGTTGATTCGGGGTTACTAGAGAGGCGAAAGATCTATAGTCTTCCTTTTTAGTTCTTTCTGTATCATGTATGTTTACATGTTTTCTCGGTGTTTGAACCATATAATGAAAGCCTTTTTGATAGCTATATAAAAGGCATGTACGGTTTAATTTAAGAGTATGTTCTCAGGTAGGGTGTTATGTTTGGTTGCTTGTGGGTGTTTCACGTCACCTGGAGTTTGGGGTGTGAAAGCTTGGTATCAGAGTTTTGGGTTCGAATACTTAAGAGCCGTGGGAAGAGGGTGTATCCCGTGTGTGGTTGATTGCGTGTGCTTGATTGCATGTGTTTAGACACTTTAATAACGTGAGCGTGTTAGCATGTTAAGCATGAGAATGATGTGTATATTTGAGCATAGGGGTTGAACTATGGGATTGATTAGTCCTGCCTTTGGGAATCTAGATTAACAAACTTGGGAGAAAAGTTAGAAACGCGTTTAGATGACGTGATTTCTAGCAGGGAATTTGAGTCGGTTATCCAGATTGATGTGTCATTCTTGTTGGTTCTCCTCGGTATGTGGGATTGTTTAGCATAAACCTATGTGCTTATGTGTTAGCATGCTTATGTGGTTTATGCTATGTGCTGCATCTTATGTTTCGTCATTTTCATATAGACGTGATGTCTGTACAGAGAGGGCGAGGCTGTGTTCGAGGCTGTGGCTGTGGGCTTGGAGTTGGTGGTGGACTCCGTGGGTGGTGTGCTGTGTTTATACAGTGGTTAGTGAGGATGCGAGGTTGGGGTGAGTTGTAGATCCCGTGTCTTGAGATAGTTGGCCATTGTTTAGGATGCCTGATCTAGTTTGACTATATCCTAGGAATGGTTTGGCTAACCATCTCATATGCCTGTGTCGATTACGATCGACGGTTTGTTATTTTGACCTTGAGTCGAATTTTAGGGACGAAATTCCTTTAAGGGGGGTAGAGTTGTGAGACCCTAACCCATTTTCCTTTTCGTCATTTTTCGACGCGTGTTTTTCATTTTCAGTTTTGCATGTTTATATGCATTTTGATGCATGATCGGTGTTAGATATGCATGTGAGGTTGGTTACCGGGGTTGTTGGGCGCCGTGATGTGGGTTTCAAAAAAGAAAAAAAAATATTTTTGTAGCCTATAAATATCTAGCTTTAGATATTTTGGAAAATATATTTTCATAACTTGGTGGCTAAGTTTCTTTTTTTCAAACCAAAAGCTCTGCCTTTTCTCTAGATTCTCAGGGGCCCGGGGCTCGATTTTTAACGATCAAATAGCAGATCCTTAGTCTCCTTGTGGTGGGCTACACGTTCATCTGGACAGAATTTCATTTCTGCGAAGTTCATTTTTACACGTGGTTCGAGGCATTGAGTTTTTAACTCACCAAGGTAGGAACCTATACTCTCATGTCTTATAAAGGTGCTACGTGTAATCATGTGTGTTTTTACCGTTTAGAGATGCATGAAAAAAATCGGTTTATAAGTTTGATTTTGGTTTAAAATCATTTTGGGTGTTTTTGGTTGGATGGAATCGGGTTTTGAGTGTTTCTCTCGAGGTTTTGTGGTAGTTTTGGACATGTGTATGTCCATGGATTGTTAAAGGGGTGTTTGGATGGTTTAATTTGGGGTTGAGAAGCTTATTTTGTAACTAGGGTTTGCTTTCCACCGTCGCCCAGTTCCCTGGTTTAAAATTTTGAATTTTCTTCTTTTGTGTCGACACTTTTTCTCTCTTCATATGCTGCCTAAACTCTTGGTTCTTTTGTGTCGACACCTCTGCTATTTGTGTTGGCACCTCTGCTATTGGTGTTGACACCTTTTCTATTTATGTCGACACATTCGTTGTTTGGCTTGACACATTTTTTGTTTGTGTCGACACCATTGCTGTTTGTGTCTACACCTTTTTTGTTTGTGTCGACACTTTCACTGGTTGTGTTGAACCCTTTTTCTTTGGTCGTGTTGGGGCCTTAGGGGTTTTTTTTTCCGTGTTGCCCGTGTTGGGCGTGTGTGGGTCCGTGTTGCCCGTGTAGGGCGTGCGTGGGTCCGTATTGGCCGTGTTAGGCGTGTGTGGGTCTGTGCTGGCCGTGTTGGGCATTTGTGGGTCCGTGTTAGCCATGTTAGGCGTGTGTTGGTCTAGGTTATGATGTGTTGGTGGTTGGGTCCTTGGTTTCCAATTTGTGTTCAATAGTATTCATTTGATTGATTATGGGATTAATCAACTGAAATACTGTTGGATTCCTTTTGGGGTTCAGTTGGTTGTGTGGTGGCTTCGGGTGTTGGTTTAGGTGCCGTTCTCGGGGTGACGTGCATGTGTAGATGTGGTTGTGGTGCACGGTAGGGTGCGCGGTGTTTGTTTTTCTTTAGATGTGGAGCATGTTTGGGGTCATGGCACCTTTGGCGAAAAGGTGGTTTTGTGACCTCGTGGTTTAAGGGGTTTAGCTTTGACCTTTGGGTTAGGCTTGATTTTGTGGGTTGATGGTTGTCCCTGTGTATGAATGTCGGGTTGTTTGACGGGTGGCGTCATGATGTGAAGTTATCTATGGCTATGTGCGTTTATAACTGGCTATGTGCATTTATAACTCTAGTTTATTTATGTATAGATTATGTAAGTGAATTACATGGCTTGATATCGTTACGTGCAACGTGATTTTATGCTTTAAAACTCAGAAGTTTTATGGGCATGGTTATGTGGAATATGAGGAACGGATGCATGTGATGCATGTTGCATGGGTTGCAAGTGTGGTGTGAGTCGCGTGTGTAGCATGTGACGTGGTTTGTGAAACGTAGTGATAGTACGTGCATTTATGCATTTAAACCCTGGTTTAGTATGCATGTGTTGATTCGGTGCTATCTCGTAATGTTCAGTATTATCCTATAGTGTTCAGTTTTATCCTGTAATATGTGGTCTTATCTCGTGGTATGCGGTCTTATCCTGTGGTATGCAGTTTTATCCCGCGGCCTATGGTACAATTCCGTGGTCGGCGGTTTCATCCTGTGCCTTACGGTAAAACTTACAATTTTACCCCGTGGTCTATGGTTTTATCCCATAGTGCATCTCGTTTTCCTAGCATGTTTAGTTTATATTGCATGTGTTGTCTAGTATCTGCTGAGCTTTGGCTCACGTGGTGGGATTTGAAATATTTTTCATGTACCGATCATGCAAGTTGATTCGGGATTACTAGAGAGGCAGAAGATCTATAATCTTTCTTTTTTGTTCTTTATGTATCATGTATGTTTACATGTTTTCTCGGTGTTGGAACCGTGTAATGTAAGCTCTTTTGGCAATTATATACAATGCATGTATGGTTTAATTTGATAGTGCGTTCTCGGGTTGGGTGTTATGTTTGGTTACTTGTGGGTGTTTCACGTGACCTAGAGTTTGGGGCATGACATTACCATTAGAGCTTAGGGAGTCATTAAGCCAATTCCTATCACAACACAAAATGCTTTTCACCTAGTCAAACGATGATAAGCCGGGAATTAATCCGTATGTCAAGGTTCATCGCCTGAACGTCGACCCAAAATTGAAGCCAATCAGACAAAAATTGAGAATTTTTGCGCAACAGTGAAATGATGTCATCCACGAGGAGGTAACCAAATTGAAGGCTGCAGGATTCATCAAGGAAGTCACCTACTCTGATTGGCTAGCTAATGTGGCGGTGGTCAAAAAGGTGAATGAAAAGTGGAGGATGTGTATTAACTTTACTGACCTCAATAAGGCTTGCCTGAAGGATAGCTATCTACTACCACAAATTGATCTTGTAGATTCCACCATTGATCATGAATTGCTCAATTTCATGAATGCTTTCTATGGTTATAATCAAATTCTAATGCATGCGTATGACCAAAAGAAAACATTCTTTATAACTTCTCACAGTCTATATTGTTATAGGGTCATACCCTTTGGTTTGAAAAATGTTGGGGTGACATATCAAGGGTTGGTTAACCAGATGTTCGAAAAGCAGAATTGAAGAAATGCAGAAGTGTACATTGATGGCATGTTGGTCAAATGCAAGAAGGCTGATCAGCATTTAAAGGATCTGGATGAGGTGTTCCTTGTTCTCCAAAAGTATGGAATGAAACTTAATCCCGCCAAGCGCACTTTTGGGGTCTCATCAGGCAAGTACAAGTACTTAGGTTTCCTAGTCAGCCAAAGGGGAATAGAGGCTAATCCAGATAAAATCAAGGAAATCTTGGAAATGAAAGCACCTAGCAACACAAAGGAAATGCAAAGATTAGCAAGGAGGGTGGCAATATTAAACCGATTCGTTTCAAGAGCAACAGATGAGTGTCTGCCTTTCTTCAAAATCCTACATAAGGATTTCACTTGGTCGGAATTATTGGAGGCAAAATAGCCAAGATCATTGTTTTTACAAACGATTTTTGGTAAAAAATTAACTGGACGGGCAAACGCCGGAATGAGCTCTAGATAAAACTTCTAATATCGAACGATCAAAATAAAACCCGTGCAACCAAAGTTAATTTACAAGAATACCTTTTTACCGATCAAATCTTTAACTACATTTTTTATTCTGAGTTGAAACTCCTGTTAGACCTTCTACTGTATTCTCTTATGCGATTCCCGATAGTAATGTAGGCTACGGACTATCGAGAACTCGTACCGGCAGAACTTGGGCAGCTTTAGTCTTGAAGACAAGTTATGAAACTGGTTTAGCTTACTCGCATATTTATAGGACTACAGTAAGGACCTATGGAGTAATTATGAGTCAAACTTCTAGTGGAACACAAATACGTATTAGTAATTTTCGTAATTAAGCAAACCTCATCGCAGTATCTGTAATTATGGAAAACTAGCAGCCGTTTTGACAATTTTCATAAAATACTAAATTACAGTTCACACCACTAAAGAACTATAATTGCACTCTGACCCACAATCTGAAGACCATTTTGCATTGAGTTTCTGTTATTAAATGCTTAATATTTCTTTCCACGTTAAGATTTTTGATACGTGCCAATTAAATTTAATTACTAATAATTTAATTTAATCGACATATTTAAAATTCGTTAAGTTCTTTCGCTTAACTTATTTGACCGCCGAATAATCAAATCCATCTGTAGGGTTTGCCCCGGTCAAAACTTATAAGCTTCCTAAAGGGGGTATTGTCAATTCTGATCTTTTGGGATGTAGATTTCATCAATAATTAATATTCACTATATAAATAATACCGCTATTCAACTAATTGGGAATATAGACCCATATAAGATCGCACCCTCTAATGAATCAAAATAATGAATATTAAATATACTCAAATCAATAATTATTTCAGGATTAAGAGCATAAACGATATTCATAATAACCTTGGGGTGTGAATTAATTTATATAATCAGTATAAAATTAATTACCTCAATGTGTCCTATTCAATACACACAAATTGTACCAGTACAGATAGTCGGAACAATAGACGAGACTATTATCTGTTCCCCGTAACCACGACAAGCTTACTAAAACTCTGTACTACAATTATACCAATATTTTGTCTATTTCCATCTAAACGGTGAACATAAAACTTATATTCGGCAAGAACCTAAAATCTGATCTTCTGTGTGTAAGCCGTACTCTACACCCCAAATTAAATATTATACAGAATAAACAACATCCATACATAACATTAATGAAATGATAAACAGGCATTACTCATAAAAATTCTCATAAAATAAAAAATTAATTTTATTAAAAATAAAATTAAATACTAAAAATATGATTTTCAGTATACTAACCCTAACAACTTTTCACTTATACCCAAAATCATACTACCATATATCTGACTCCCATACCCTTTACATGACTATCAAAAGTCTTAGCCGGTAAGCTCTTTGTAAAAGGATCTGCAAGGTTGTCTTTTGATGCAATCTTGGTCATAGAAATATCACATCTCTGTATAATTTCTAGTATAAGGTGATACTTACGCTCAATGTACTTTTCTTTCTTGTGGACCCTTGGCTCCTTCGAGTTTGCAATCGCTTCGCTATTGTCACGGTAAAGTGTAATAATCGACTAAACTGAAGGGGCCACCTCTAGATGTTGGAGGCAAAACTGGAAAAATCATTATTTTTGTAAACGATTATCTGAAAAAATAACTGGACAAAAAAATGCCGAAACGGGCTCTAGATAAAACTTTTGATGATGAACGATCAAAATAAAACCCGTGCAACCACATGTAATTTTAGAAGAATACCTTTTTATCGGTCGAATCTTCAACAATGAGTTTTAAACTCAAGTTGAAGCTCCTATCAGATCTTCTACTGTATTCTCTTATGCGATTCTTAAATGTAAGGTGGACTACAATCTATCAAGAATGCGTACCGGCAGAACCTGAACAGCTTTAATCTTGGAAGAGAAGTTATGAAACTGGTTCAGTCTACCCGCATATTTATAGGGGCTACAACAGGGACCTGTGGAGTACTTATGAGTAAGACTTCTAGTAGAATATAAACACGTATCAGCGGTTTCTATAATAAAGCAAACCTCATAGCTGTATCTACAATTATGAAAAACTAGCAGCGGTTCCTGCAATTTTTATAAAATACTGAATTACAGTTCACAACACTAAAAAATTATAATTGCAATCTGACCCATAATCTCAAAACCATCTTGTATTGAGCTCCTATTATTAAATACTTACCATTTCTTTCCACGTTAAGATTCATGATACCTGTCAATTAAATTTAATTACTGACAATTTAATGTAATCGGAATCTTTGAAATTCTTTGAGCCCTTTCGCTTAACTTATTTGACCGCTGGATAATCAAATCCACATGCGGGTTTGGACCAGTTAAAACTCATAAGCTTCCTTAAGGGGGTATCGTCAAACCCGGTCCTTCAGAACATGAATTCTGTCAATAATTAATATTCACCGTACAAATAATACCGCTATCTAACTCACCAAAAATATAAACCCATATAAGATTACACCCTCTAATGAATCAAAATAACGAATATTAAATATACGTAAATCAATAATTAATTCAGGATTAAGAGGATAAGCACTATTCATAATAATCTTGGAGTGTGAATTAATTTATATAGTCAGTATAAAATTAATTGCCCCAAATGTCTCATTCAATACACACAAAGTATACTGGCATAGAGAGTCGGAACAATAGACGACGCTATTATCTGTTCCCCGTAACTAAGAAAGGCCTTTGTGGCGTTGGAATTTTGGGATTTTTGCTAGTTCAAAAATAAGAAAATTCAAACGATATTTGAAAAATATTTTAACACCTTAAAAGCCAAATTTTAAAAATTTATTTTTATTGAAAATAGAGTCGCCACTTGATTTTTGAGAAAAATCAAGAAAAACAAAATTGACTACTAATCTTAAAAGCATTTAACTAGAGAAAAAAGGTCTGGGGACTCAGGTACGAATCGAGACAAATATTAGACGCCTTGTTCGCCCAACCATAAGGTTGGCATCTACTAATTATCATTGGTTCTTTAATAAGATTTCTCAAATACATGTAAATAAAGAAAATTGAGACAAAGAGAAAACATCTCAAAATCGAATAAGGAAAGTAAATAACATATGTATACAAAACACCAAAACAATGCAAATAAAGAAATAAAATCTTAAGTCCTATGGCATGCAATTTCTAATCTAAAGGATACATGGAGCACACCCACATGCAATGATTTTTAAAAAGAACACAAAATGTGCTAGAATTATTAAGTTCAAATAAACATAAATTGCTAAAGTAACCTCAAACTATTCTAAATTCGATTGAGTAAAGTATATTCTAAAATTAACAAACTAAACATGCATATTATTAGATTATCTAAAAAAGTATAACTAAAACAAAAATGTATGTGCAAAACCAATAAAACAAAATTTACCAAATAAAGATAATGAAGCTAATAACAAGTGTTTTACATATTACTATGATAAGAAAATATTTGAAAATTTAATTTGAAAGACAAAAAGAAATAAATAAAAAAAAAGCTTATAAAAGAAAAATTAACTCAAAATAAGAAGGTTAGAAAATGCTTATTTAAACTATTAAAAAGAAAACCTAACTATTTGTATTTTATATTTTAAAAAAGACAAAATAAAATAAAATAAAATAAAATAAAATAAAAGAGAAGAAAATTACACTTAAAGATGAAATCTAGCTTTAAAGACTTTTTATGATTTTTGAATTTTACAAAATGAATGAAATGAAAAATAAAATAAGTACTATAAAAAGAAAGTAAAACTAACATTTAAAGAAAAAAAAATGACAAAAGAACATGTAACATTATAAGAAAAATAAAGCTCAAAATAAAAATAAAAAGAAAATAAAATAAAATACTAGAAAAGGAAATTACACCAATACTAAAAGAAAAACACACTTGTCACGCTCCAAACACCAGGGTCACGCGAAAGCCTACCCAAAACATAGTCTGAGAAAATAAGATTTGCAATTGAAAAATCCTCAACTCAAAAATATACGTCATTTGGATAAAAATTCTCACAGTTCAACTCTCATAAACTGTGAACATGCATTCTCATACATGAATAAATATATCGCCTCAAGGCGTACAAAACTCGCCTTCTGAAATAGGCATCACATGTAAAAGTACATGTGAAAACAGGAAAACTACAACTAGTCTTCCGCCACCACATGAATCTAGGTCAACTCCTCATGCACACCTGAAAAGATTTTACAGCAAAATCCCACACCGTGAGCTGAAACCCAATAGAAAACAGACAGTAAAACTGTAAAGTAGGCTATACAATTACACACACACGGGCTTAACCATAGGAGCCAAAAATGGTTTTTCTCTAAAAAATCACAAGTTTTCTATCAAACTGACACGAGCCTCAAAAAGATTTTATCTCATAAAACTCCACATTTTCCATCCTTCAAACTATGCATATCATCCTAACAGATATCATGCCATAATTAAGGGAAAGCTGTAAATAAACAGTAAGCTCCACTCAGGCCACTCAACTGAGGAGAAAGATAAAATGTAATCCTATGCACCGACTCTGCCACACAGACAAAGGTAACAACTGTAGACTCTTGTCCATTATCCTAGTCCTAAACCACTTAAGGCCTGCTAGGTAATGACAAGTTCTATACGGAGCTACAACAATAAAGTTACTCACAGGGCAACATATTTCTTTACGAATTTTCACGACCGTTAGATGAAGCTAACCAAACCACATTTATGGGGATTAACCTCAAGGATCGTAGCGAACCCACTCTGCGTATGTTTTTGGACTTCCACCAAGGAGCAATAGAAGCCTAACTCAAAATCACACACTGTCACGGTACATCTATGGAAACATTTAAAAATCTAACGTAGCTCAACTACGAAAACCCACAAAACACTTTATGCACCACATGTATAAAATGAGATCCAATCCATCAACATGGAGATCTAAAACTATTTTCAACAAAATATTTAAGAGTTGAGACTCAACCCCGTGGGTTAGCTCCACACCTCCAAAAAGACGTTTTTCACCATTTTCACAAAACACCTCCTTTAAAAACTACGGATACCATGTACCCAAATCACATAAACAACCAAGAAAATGTGTAAAAATCCACTTTTACCCCAAAACCAAGGTTTACACATAAAAATCACATTTGATGTATTTTCTACCTAGTAAAAACACATAATTATATATATCACCCGTATACAACAGTAGGGTCCAGAATCCTACCTCAGAGAGAGTCAAGAACTCGACGTCTCAAAACTGAACAGCATCAGAACAAGAATCGGACCGGATGTATGCGAAGCCTTTGGCCCCGATAGCAAGGATCCACAAAGGAACCAACCCAAAACCAAGCCTTGGGCCCTCAAAAGCTAGAGAGAAGGCAGAGAAAAGGGGTAACTTAGCTTGGAAGAAGGGTTTAAACAAATATCTCAGCCCATTGGATATTTATAAACACGGCAATAAGGTTCTGTCTCGTCAATCGAACCCCTGAGTTTAGTCGACTGAACTCAAATTTTTTGGTCCAGTTGACTAGGCCAAGCCCTCCAGGCGACTGAATTGCTGGGCAATGTATTTTCGACGTAAAACTGAGTTTTTAGCCCAAACACAAGCCAAACAAGTCTCTACTAAACCCCATAAAGAGAATAACACATTTATACATGTTGTTCTACAACTTTAAAGCATAAACCATGCATCGAGGCTATTCATATACCAAATAAACATGTTAAATATATAAACAACTCAAAATTCAAAGGTTCAGAGTCTCACAACTCTCCCCCCTTAAGGAATTTTGCCCCCAAAATTCGTAACAAGGTCACGAGGTAAACAGGTTTGGATTTCTAGCACGCATCCTAGACTCGAGCTCCCATGTCGTTTCTTCAACCCCGCGATGAAGCCATAGTACCTTAAAATAAGTAATTGTTCTCCTCCGCAACACCTGCTCCTTTGTATCAAGAATCCTCATTGGACGCTCCTCATAAGTGGCATCCTCATCAACCCACAGCTCAGCCCAATCTAGCACATGTGAAGGATCAGGTTCATACCTCCGAAGCATAGAAACATGGAACACGTTATCCATAGATGCTAATTGAGGTGGCAAAGCCAAATGATATGCAACCTCTCCAACTCTGTCGAGAATCTCAAATGGTCCAATGAAGCGCGGTGATAGCTTTTCGCTACGACCAAATCTCATTAAACCTCTACGCGTCGAGACCTTCAGAAACACATGATCCCCCACTACAAACTCCAAAGGTCGCCTCCTCTGATCTGTGTAATTCTTCTGGCGGCTCTGCGCTATTATAAGGCGTTGGCGAATCACGGCAACCTTCTCTGTCGTCTCCCGTACCATGTCGGGTCCTAAGACTATGGTCTCTCCCACATCTGTCCAACACATGGGTGATCTAGACAGTTTACCATACAAAGCCTCATACGATGCCATCCCAATACTATATTGATAGCTGTTGTTGTATGCAAACTCTGCCAGCGGTAGATGATCCTCCTAAGAACCTCTGAAATCAATGACACAAGCCCTCAGCATATCCTCTAGAATCTGTATAGTCCTCTCAGATTGACCATCCGTCTGGGGTGAAAAGCAGTATTGAACATCAAGTTCATCCCCAAAGCCTCCTGAAGACTGCCAAAAGCACGGGTCTTGTTCAAAAATAATAGAAACTGGTACTCCATGCAACCGAACTATCTCTCTGACATACAAGCTACTCAGTCGTTCCATCGAATTCTTTACTCGGATGGGGAGAAAGTGTGCAGACTTCGTCAACCTATCAACCACAACCCACACGGCATCGTGTCCCCTAGGTGATCAAGAAGTCCTAACACAAAGTCCATCGTGACATTCTCCCACTTCCACTCTGATATAGGCAACGAATGGAGTAACCTACCGGTCTCTGGTGTTCCGTCTTCACCTTCTGATAGGTAAGGCACTGAGAAACAAATTGGATCATGTCTCTCTTCATTCCCGTCCAACAGAACTGATGACGTAGATCATGGTACATCTTCGTGCCTCTAGGATGCACTACAAGGCGAGAATGATGACACTCACGTAGTAGATCAGCTCAGAATGACTCTGGCACAAACAACCTCCCAGCCAATCTCAGACTCTGATTTGAACCCATAATCCAGCCCACTTTATCCTCTCCACTAGCAACGCGATCTCGTATCATCTGAGCCTCCTAGTCCGTTTGTTGGAGCTCTAGCACACGTGCTATTAACGCTGGTTGAGTAACTACTGAAAATAGGGTGGCACCCATCACTGTCTCCTCGAGACACAAATTAACCTCTCCAACCTCTCTAAGTATGTCCCACTCACGCATAGACACAGAAGCTAACGACCTGTGAGATCTCCTACTGAGCGCGTCTGCCACAACATTGGCCTTCCCTAGATGGTACTGCAAGTCAAAATCATAATCCTCCAACAACTTCATCCATCGTCGTTGGCACAAGTTCAGGTCCTTCTATGAAAACTAGTATTTCAAGCTCTTGTGATAAGAGAAAACCTCAAAATGCTCACCATAAAGATAGTGACGCCATGTCTTCAAGGCAAAGACCACTGCTGCCAACTACAAATTGTGTGTCGGGTAGTTCTTCTCATGTGTCTTCAACTGCCGAGAACCGTAGGCCACAACCTTACCTCCCTGCATCAGAACACATCCCAGACCGTTGTGTGATGCATCGCAGTACACTATATACCCCAAGCCTCGCTCTGGAATGATCAACACTGGCGCGCTAGTCAACCTTGTCTTCAGCTCTTGGAATGCCGACTCGTAGGACTCACTCCAAACAAACACAACTCCCTTCCGCATCAGATGCGCCATCGGCGAAGCAAGTCTCACAAAGTCCTTCACGAACCATCGGTAGTAGCCTACCAAGCCCAAAAAACTACGAATCTCAAAGACACTCTTTGGTCGCTCCCAACCCGTCACAGCATTAGTCTTCGAGAAATCCATAACTACTCCATTTGTCGACACTACATGTCAAAGAAACCTCACCTCAGATATCCAGAACTCGCACTTCTCAAACTTCGCATACAAGCGATGCTCTCTCAAAGTCTGTAGCACGATCCATAGGTGATCCTCGTGTGCCTCCCTAGTGGGTGAATATATCAGAATATCATCCACAAACACTACCACAAAACTGTCCAGATAAGGATGGAAGATCCGGTTCATCAAACTCATGAACGTAGCAGGACATTCATAAGACCAAACGGCATAACCAGAAACTCGTAGTGACCATAGTGAGTCCGAAAAGCAATCTTCGCTATGTCCTCATCCCCAATCCTCAATTGGTGGTATCCTGATCTCAAGTTAATCTTTGAGAAGCAGCTCGAACCCTTCAACTGATCAGACAAATCATCTATCCTCGGCATCGGATACTTGTTCTTCACTGTCACCTGATTCAGCTTTCGATAGTCGATACACAAATGCAAAGATCCATCCTTCTTCTTTGCAAAAAGTTCAGGAGCTCCCCACAGCGAAGTACTCAGGCATATAAACCCTATGTCTAGCAACTCCTGAAGCTGTACCTTGAGTTCACGTAACTCAGCGGGTGCAAAACGATAGGACGGGATAGATATGGGAGCAGCTTCGGGAACTAGATCAATGGAGAACTCTACCTCCCAGCTCGGCGGTAACTCGAACAGATTGTTAGGAAAGACATCTGGATAGTCACAAACCACCGGAGGTAACTCTCCTCGACTCCCAACTACCTCATCCAACATAAGTGTTGAAAAGAGGAAACCCAGGTTGCCCTGGTTCTGCACAGCGCTGGGCAAAGACATCAAACCCTCATCTCGGTCTCCCATAAAGCAAAAAATAATCTCCCGCCGGTGTACAAATCATCACCCTCCGTCGATCGCAATCGATAAAGGCACGATAGGTGGTCAGACAATCCATCCCTAAGATGACATCGAACGCGGTCTTGTCTAGAATAATGAAGTCAAACTCTAAACAACGATCGGCGACCTCTAACACCCAGGATCTACATACAAGACTCAACGTCACACTCCCACTGACTGGGGTCTCCACGCTCAAAGTACTACCCAACTAGTCCATTTCCAGCCCCAAAGAAGTTGCAAGAGAAGATGATATAAATGAATGTGATGCTCCAGTGTCGATAAGGACACTGGCCCACGATCTATATACTAGAAGAGTACCTCTAATCATGGAGGTGGTAGCAGCAGCATCGGGTACGATCGGTGGTCTAGATGAACTAGGATCTGCAAGAACATACGCCGTGGCCTGTTTACTGCGGCCCAGAACTGTCGACTGTCTGCCCAACTATACTGAAGCGTCTCCTTCTACAAACCTAAATGGCTGGCGTCCCTGGACAAATGGAGTAACAGGTGCTCCAGCTGTACTCTACATGCTCCCTCGGCTTGGGTAGTTCCTCCGAATATGCCTTGACTTTCCATACTCAAAACACACCACTGGCTCTCTCCCCTGCATCTACGACTGTGCCTGAACTGGCGCTGGACTCTGGCATTCTGCCGCATGATGCCTTGGCCGTTGGCACTTGTGACACATAAGCCCTCTCTGATCTGACCTTCCAGTTAAAGCTACGGGAGGTGTAGGTACAGAAGACTGTGACTGATACGACCCCACTGGATAGGAACTCGAACCAGATGTCCGTTGACACTTGTCCTTGCGTCCCCGATCCTGTGTGCGTCCCCCACCTTGCTGACCCCTACTGTCCCTCTCTCTGCGCATCTCGTTCAGGGTGTCCTCCACCTTCATGGTGTCTCTACTAACTCGGTGAAAACCTGCATCCTGAACGCAGCCAGTCGATCACGAATAGCGAGCCTCAGACCCCTCTCGAACCATTTCACATGGAACTCCTCAGTAGGGACGATCTCCTCTGCAAACTGGGATATGCTAGTAAACTCAGCCTCATACTCCACAACTGTCATCGTCCCCTAAGTCAGAAATAGGAAGTCCTCTCTATAGCAATCCCTCAAAGTCGCTGTAAAGTATTTCACCAGAAATACCTTCGTGAATGCATCCCAGGTGCCTCTCACTGTTGTCCTGGCAAACTTCCACCACATATGTGCACTCCCGCTCAGCTGGAAGGCAGCAAATGAAACTCGCAAATCATCCTCCTCAATCTGAAGAGTATCAAGGATCCTAGTAACCAGCTCCAGCCATTTAGTGGCCACTGTTGGGTTGGGATCCCCAGAAAAGGTAGGAGGGTCCAAACGACAAAACTTGTGCATCACAACCGTCGCCCTCGGCTCAGGTACACTCTCTCTCCCCTAGAGGCCTCAGCCAGCTGCCGAATGGAGCCTACAATATCACGCATCAGGTCTCCGTCAACAGGTCCTTGGGGTGTATTAGCATCCCCAATAACTGGGACTGGAACGTCCCTTCGGCCAGAACCACGGCCACTGCCTCGACCACGGCCTCGTCCTACCCACGTGGACATAATTCTATACGAAAGCAACATAACAGGATAAGAATCCATACAACATGTTGGTACTAACGTAAAAGACATATCATGTATAAGCATGCTAACACATAGCCACTTAAGATCATGTCATCACATCTCACATACCGAGGAGAACCAACAAGAAGGACTCGTCCATCAGGATAACCTACTTAGATTCCTTGCTAGAGATCACGTCCGCGAAACGCGTCTCTAGCACGGCTCCCAAGTTTGTTAATCCAAATGCCCGAAGGCAAGACTAATAAATCCTAAGGTCCAACCTATATACCCTCGTATACACCATAAACTATCATGCTGATGTTAAAAAAATGCTGTAACACATGCAATCAAGCGCACATACATCCTCACAAGGTGGTGTACCCTCTTTTTCATGGCTCTTAGGTATTGGAACCCAGAGCTTTGATACCAAGTTGTCACACCCCAAACACCAGGGTTACTCGAAAGCCCACCCAAAACACAGTTTGAGAAAATAAGATTTGCAGTTGGAAAACTCTCAACTCAAAAATATACGTTATTTGGATAAAAATTCCCATAGTTCAACTCTCATAAACTGTAAACATGCATTCTCATACATGAATAAATATATCGTCTCAAGGCATACAAAACTCGCCTTCTGAAACAAGCATCACATGTAAAAGTACATGTCAAAACAGGAAAACTATAACTAGTCTTGCGCCACCACAGGAATCCAGGTCAACTCCTCATGCTCACCTGAAAAGGTTTTACAGCAAAATTCTACACCGTGAGCCGAAGCCCAATAGAAAATAGACAGTAAAACTGTAAAGCAGGTTATGCAATTACACACACGTGGGCTCAACTAGAGGAGTTAAAAAGGGTTTTTCTCTAAAAATTATAAGTTTTCCATCAGACTGGCACAAGTCTCAAAAAGATTTTATCTCATAAAACCCCACATTTTCCATCCTTCAAACTATGTATATCATCCTAACAGATATCATGCCACAGTTAAGGAAAAGCTGTAAATAAATAGTAAGCTCCACTCAGGCCACTCAACCGAGGAGAAAGATAAAATGTAATCCTATGTACCGACTCTTCCACACAGAAAAAGATAACAACTATAAACTCCTGTCCATTATCCTAGTCCTGAACCACTTAAGGCCAGCTTGATAATGAAAAGTTCTATACGGAGCTACAACAATAAAGCCACTCACAGGGCACATACTTCTTTATGGATTTCCATGGCCGTTGGACGAAGCTAACCAAACCACGTTTACGGGGATTAACCCGACGGACCGTAGCGAACCCACTCTGTGCACGCTTTTGGAGTTTCACCAAAGAGCAATAGAAGCCCAATTCAAAACCACACACTGTCACGGTACATCTATGGAAACATTTAAAAATCTACCGTAACTCAACTACGAAAACCCACAAAATAGTTTATACACCACATGTATAAAAAGAGATCCAATCCATCAACATGGAGATTTAAAACTATTTCCAACAAAATATTTAAGAGTTGAAACTCAACCCCGCGAGTTAGCTCCAAACCTCCAAAAAGACATTTTTCACCATTTTCACAAAATACCTCGTTTTCAAACCTCATTTGAAAACTACGGATACCACGTACCCGAATCATGCATACAACCAACAAAAGGCGTAAAAATCCACTTTTATCTAAAAACCAAGGTTTACACATAAAAATCACATTTAATGTATTTTTGCCCGGTAAAAACACATAATTACATATATCACCCTTATATAGCAGTAGGGTCTAGAATCCTATCTCAGAGAGTCAAGAACTCGACGTCTCATAACTGAACAGCGTCAGAACGAGAATTCGATCGGATGTATGCGAAGCCCTTGGCCCCGATAGCAAGGATCCACAAAGGAACCAACCCAAAACCAAGCCTCGGGCTCTCAAAGCTAGAGAGAGAAGGCAGAGAAAAGGGGTAACTTAGCTTGGAAGAAAGGTTTAAACAAATATCTTAGCCCACTGGATATTTATAAACATGGCAAAAAGGTTCTATCCAGTCGATCAAACCCCTGAGTTCAGTCGACCAAACTCAAAATTTTCGGTCCAATCCACAGGGCCAAGCCCTCCAGTCGATCGAACTACTGGGCATTGTGTTTTCAACATAAAACTGAGTTTTTGGTTCAAACACAAGCCAAACAAGCCTCTACCAAACCCCAAAAAGCGTATAATACATTTATACATGTTGTTCTACAACTTTAAAGCATAAACCATGCATTAAGGCAATTCATATACCAAATAAACATATCAAATATATAAAAAACTCAAAATTCAAAGGTTCAGGGTCTCACAACACTAATATTAAAAGAAAAGAAAAATAAAAGAAAAAAAATGCGAGTAAAGGAACATTAAACTAGTATTAAAAGAAAAGAGAAAGAAAATAGAACATTAAAATTAAATGGGTGTTATATTGACAATTACAATCATATATATATATGTAAGTGCTTGGATTATAACAATAACGACATCATTAGTCGTATTGTTAAATTATGTTAACACTATTTATTATATTTAACAAATTTAATACAAGTAATCAAATAAACAAAACAAACTAAGAATGGCTACCTTACCAAATTAAGCATATTCATTATAAACCAAATGAATTTTAATGATTTAAACAACTAAATAAGCAATGTCTAAACGTAAGTAAAATAAAATAAGCAAATTAACCCGGTCACTCCAAAGGGGTAGAAAATGGAGTTAGAAGAACCGGGGATCCAAGCAAAGTACCTGGATCAGTAAAGAATCCTCAAGTCAGGAATGGTGATGGGCAATTCAATCCTCGGGCCATGATCCAAGCTAGGGTTTCAGAACTTTTGGCGTTGGGGCTCGGAATTGCTCGGCGACTCGGCAGAACTTCTCTCTCTAAAGTTTTGTCCTGAAAATGTACCAGGGGGTATGATATTTATAAAATTCTTCAACCAATGAGACGCTGACATGTTCTGGGACACGTCAGGATTTTTGGAGTTGGCGGTCGCCGGGTATGAACATGGCGGTCGCCAGATCAAAGGAAGCTTCCAAGAAGTTCTATAGGCGGTCGCCACAATGGAGTTCGTGGTCGCCATAAAAAGGTGAAATCTTCCAAAACGTTCTATGGCAGTCGCCACAATGAAGTTAGCGGTTGCCACAAAAAGGTGGAATCTTTCAAAAAGTTCTTTGGCAATCGCCACAATGTAGTTGGCGGTTCAAACTGGTTTCATCGGTTTGAAAGTTTTGATCGTTGGGTTCAAATATCGAGCTTGAATCATTTTCCAAGGATCATACTGAATCACTTTTTCAATTGTTTTCATCATCGAATTCACTTAAGATTAGGTGGGGTCAAATTGAGGTGTATACAGCCTACTAAAATTTTGTGCCACAGTCGTACCGATGGTATGTTCATTTATATATAAATTGTGATCATTAAACTTATATTCCAAAAAATCTAAAATCTAATCTTTTGTGTGCAAGCCGTACTCTATACACCAGATTAAATTCTGTACAGAATATTAAACATCTATGAATAACACTTAAAGAAATAATACACATACATTGCTCATAAATTTTTTTATAAAATAAAAAATTAATTTTAATAAAATAAAATAAAATACTAAAAATATGATTTTCAGTATACCAACCCTAACAATCTCCCACTTATATTCAAAACTATGCTGCCATACATCTGACTTCCATGCCCTCTACATGACTATCAAAAGTCTTAATCGGTAAGCTCTTTGTAAAAAGATCTATAAGGTTGTCTGCTGATGCAATCTTGGTCATAGCAACATTATCTCTCTGTATAATTTCTCGTATCAAGTGATACTTACGCTCAATGTGCTTACCTTACTTATAGACCCTTGGCTCATTCGAGTTTGCAACCGCTCTGCTATTGTCACAGTAAAGTGCAATAACCAACTGAACTAAAGGTACCACCTCTAGATCTTACAGGAAGTTCTTGAGCCTAACGGCCTCCTTGGCTACTTCAAAAGTTGCCACATACTATGCCTCTATGGTGGAATCAGCAATGCGGGACTGCTTGATATTCCTCCAACTTATACCTCCACCTCCTAAGGTAAACACATATCTTGAGGTAAACTTGTGGGAATCCCTGTCAGACTGGAAATCTGAGTCTGTGTACCCTAAAGGTACTAAACTGTCTGCCTTATAAACCAACATAAAATCCTTAATCCTTTTTAGGTACTTGATTATATATTCTATATCGCAGTCCAATGCTCTTGTCTTAGATTGACTGATATCTGCTAACCATGCCAACGACAAAGTAGATGTCGGATTTAGTGTAACGTATAGCATACATGAGACTTTCTACTGTCAAAGCATAAGAAACTGCCATCAACTTCTCTATCTCATCAAGTGTCTTAGGACACTGATCCTTGGATAGACTGATTTCATGCCTGAAAAGGAGAAACTCTTTCTTGAAATTCTGCACGCTAAAATGAGTAAGGATATCATCGATATACTTTGCTTGTGATAAGCCCAACATCCTTTATTTCTGATCTCGTACAAGCTTGATCCTAAGAATGTGACTAGCTTATCCCAAGTCCTTCATATCGAATTGCCCAGATAATCATACTTTAACTGTAAATAATGCCCCACATCGTTTTCAATGAGCAAGATATCGTCTACATAAAATACTAGGAAGATCACCACATTTTCGTCACACTTTTTGTACGCATAGGACTCATCCAGACTCTAATCAAAACCATAAGCCTTAATGGCTTGATCAAACCAAGTGTTCCAAGACCTCGATGCCTGCTTAAGCCCATAAATGGATCTTTTAAGCTTGCACAACATGTTCTCCTCGCCCTTTGTAATGAATCCGTCTAGTTGTATCATATAGATTCACTCATCAAGACTTCCATTAAAGAAAGCTGTCCTGACATCCATTTGTCAGATTTCATAATCGAAATGTGTAGCAATAGATAAGAAAAATCAGATAGACTTAAGCATGGCTACCGGCAAAAAGGTTTTTTCATAATCGATCCATTCTTTCTTAGTGAACTCTTCAGCAACAAGCCTAGTTTTGAAGGTTTCAACATTCCCGTCTACTCATTTCTTTCTCTTGTAGATCCACTTGCATCTAATGAGTTTTATCCCTTTGGGTGATTTTACAAGTTTTCAAACTTGATTGGAATACATAGATTTTATCTCTGAATTCATAGTCCTTTGCCAAAGATCTGCATCTTTGTCCTAAAGTGCCTCATTGTAGTTAAAGGGCTCGATATCTAGTTTTGCTGAGATCTTGTCAAAAGACTCTCCCAAGAACATGTACTGATCAGGTTGATCAATAATCCTTCCACTATGACAAGGTACTACCTATGTCTGTGTACTGGTAGTAACACGCAGTGGAAAATCAGAACCCTGTGCATCAGCACCCTGTTCTTGTTTTGCACCTGTCCCGATACTCCTCTAACTACGATGAGGTAATAGGACATCAATGACTTGTTCTTCCGTTCTACTGGTATTTTTTCTCAATTCTTCCAGAATAATTTTGCTATTGTGCCTGTGATCCATAGTATAATCCTCTTTCTAGAATCAGGTATTGGTGCTAACAATGACCTTTTGATCCTTAGGATTATAAAATAGACCACCCTTCATTCCCTTGAGATATCTCATAAAAAATAGACTTTTGTCCCCGGTTCCAACTTACCCACGTTCCCTTTTGTACATGTGCTGGACACCCCCAAATTCGAATTTGTTTTGGACTAGGCTTACGCCCTGTTCACAATTCTGTAAGAGTATAAGGTACTGACTTAGAAGGTACTAAGTTCAGAATGTAAGCCGATGTTTCTATACTGAGTCCCCAAAACAAATTAGGTAAACATGAATAACTCATCATGAACCTTACCATCTCTATAAGAGTCATATTCTTTCTTTCTACTACACAATTCTGCTACGGAGTGCTAGGTGCAGTTAATTGGGATGTAATCCCCTCTAATGACAGGTAATCCTTAAACTCTCCAAAGAGGTATTCCGCACAATGACCGGATCATAGTGATTTGATACTTTCACCCAAATGCTTCTCTACCTCTGCCTAGAATTCTTTGAATTTTATAAAGCATTCAGACTTACAGTGTATCAGGTATATGTATCCGTACCTTAGTATTCATCAATGAAACTGATGAAATACTCAAAGCCACCACTAGCCCGGATTGTCATAAGACCACACACATCAGTATGAACCAGTTCCAACGGTTATTTAGCTCTATAGCCTTTAGTAGAAAAAAGCCTCTTAGTCATCTTACCCTCTAAGTAAGATTCACATACTGAAAGTGCCTCCACTTCCAATGAACTCAAAGGTCCATCTGCTACTAGTATGTTTATCCTTTTCAGATTAATATGACCCAAGCGTAAGTGTCAAAAAAACATTTGGTTCGTTAAAGAAGAAACTTTCTCTTATATGGTAAATTAGATGTGTTATTTAATTCAGTAGTTACAGTGTAGGAGAGATAGGAGATACAACATATAGATCATCCACCAATGTACCAAAACAAATAAAATATTTATTTTTTTCACAACCAGAGAGTCACCAAAATAAACAGAATATTTGTCCATTATTGAACTCGAGACTAAAATAAAATTTCTTCTAATCGAAGGTACATAAAGATAATCTTTCAGAAGAAGTATCCTATCTTTACTAAAGCTGAGAGTGACATCTCCTACTACAACAACTGCCACCCTTGTATTATTGTCCATGTGTAGGTAAATTTCTCTATCACTGAGCTGCCTAATTTTCTGAAACCCCGGCAAAGAAATGCAGACATGATTAGTGGCTCCTATATCTACACACCAGGTACTGGTAGATAACACTGCTAAGCATGTTTTAGCAACCAGTGAACAAAAATTATCCTGTTTATTCTGTTTACTGAGAAAAATAGGGTACTACTTATTTTAATGCCCAAATTGGTTACAATGATAGCACTTGCCTCTCAGTTTCTTCACACCAGCTTTTGGACCCTTAACTGCTTTTAAACCCGTGTTTTTCTATGTCTGAACCTTTTTCTTTTTCTTGCCTTTTGGCTTAGAGAAAAAACCTTTCTCAGCCATATACACATAACCTGGCTTCCTAAGAACACCCTCGGCTGCTTGAAGTTCCTTAAGAAGTTCTGCCAATGAAAAGCTAAAGCTTGTTTATGGTGTGGTTTAGGAAAAACTACTTAGAACTTTTAGGTAGTGACTGGAGTATGATATCGACCTGGGTTTTCCTATCAATTTCAACTCCAAGGATCTCTACTTCATTCAGAAGACTGATCATCTTCAGAACATGATCCCTAATTGGGGTGCCTTCAGTCATGTTTGCATTCATTAGAGACTTTATGGCCACCTGCCTAGCAGTACAATTTTGATCTCCAAATATTTTTTTGAGACTCATAATCATGTCATAGGCACTGAGTATAGACTGATGTTGATGCTGCAAAATATTTGACATTGAAGTCAAAATATAACAGCAAGCCATCTGATCAGCTTTCTACCAAGTAAAATTAAATAGCTGACATAGCTTTGGTTTAGTATATAATAGCAGTAACTTAGATGGAGAGGATACTATTATATACAGTTAAGTGTTAACCATCACTTAATCATAAATCAATCGCTTCACAATGAACCCTTCACATGGAGAAATGATCCACACTAACAATTATCCAGAATTATTTCTAAATGAGGTTTATACGGGCGATACCGCAATTAATCTGTCCGATGGGAAGGAAGGCCTTACTGCAAACACGCAGGGTTTAATTGTATCGCCTACAAACTAGTGATGGAGACCGCAGAATTTATCTGTGAATAAATTTCTTCTCCCACTTAGATTTTTAAAATATTTTTGAGGGTTATAAAAATCTGTTTAATTAAAATAAATTTATTAATTTTGAAAATCACACGTTCTGAAAAAATCAAACATCTTTCCGTGTACATGAGTTCAAAGATTTCGATTTGCCAAACCATTTTTTCGTGTGTAAATGCGTAACAAATAAAATTTAATAAATGCACAA